>QLPC01012222.1:0-20490 GCA_003314055.1 Lactifluus hygrophoroides
AGGAGAGAACGTCGCAGCAGGCGCGAGCGCGAGACTACCAGCCCCGCGCTCGTACCCCCTCATTCGCCCACCCATTCCGCGTCACGCGCGTCGGGCCATCACTCCCGCACTGGCACACGCGATTCTGGACGCGTAAAATCGACGGACGATTCTCTCTCTTCAAATCTCTCGGTGGGCGTTACCATGACCGCCATTTGAGTTATGCTCACCATCAACCCAGGATTCCACCACGCCCAGTCGAGCGGGCCGCTATTATAGAGATACCGTCTTGTATCAGACCGTCACACCCAAGCACCGTCGTAATGTTGGTATAACTTGACCGTTACCGATGACCACGTACTGAATGCCTCTCTCAGAGTACCTTCGTTCCTCGTGCCGAGTCTCCCTCCCCATCGCGATCTCGTCGGAGTAGCGTCGCCTCTTCTATACCAAGTGAGACCAACTCCCTCGCAGAGTCCTCTCAAAAGGTATCTGGAACTTCATTCACTTGCTCTGCTTGGTATCCTCACAACCGTCTGTAATTTAGTCGGCATCTTCCCTCCCTCCGATCACTCCACGCCGCAGTTACTACAAAACTGCTCCCCTCCCCGCGTCATCCCCAGCCCCCTCTACCCCATCATCGAGTCCAGTTCGCCCTATTGTCAATATCGTCTCGTCACCCGGACCAATGGGACCTGAACCAACCGAGGATGAGTATGACGATTTACCATTTAGATTGCCACCAGGTCCATATTCTCAAATCAAACCCGATCTCCCTTATGCTGCCCTCATCGGCCAAGCCATTCTTGCTTCTCCAGAACACCGCCTGACATTGCAGGAAATTTATGACTATATAACAATTGTTTACCCCCATTTCAAGCGCAATGAGCAAACCTGGATGAATTCAATCCGACACGTACTCAGTACAACTATTGTTTTTCGCAAGGTACAGCGTGACCGCGCTGCTGGGCGTACCCTCTGGGCGATTTTTGATCAAGACCTTGACTGTTTCGCTGGAGGTGGCTTTCGCAAGGAGTTTTGTGCGGACATGCAAGAGCAGAGGGAGAAGGCGCGCAATTCCAACCCCAACCGTAAGCGGCCAGCTGAGGATACGCCTACGCGGAAACCCAAACGGAAGAAGATGAAAAGCGAAGCATTATCTCAAGAGCAGATCCCTCAAGCGCTACATCAACAGATGGGCATCCCAATGTCCACTCTTCCAGCCGTAGCGTACCCTGGGCCACCTATGTTTCCCGGTCCGCGCCCTGGCACGCATCATCAACCGTATTATACTCCCTACGTCATGCCTCATGCTCATGCAGTACCTGCTGGCGTCATCTTTCCTGTTTTGCCCCCCGGCTCGGCATACAACCCAGTGGCTACAGACCCTTCAGCTTCTGCGCCCCCAATCTCACGTCCCTCTACCTCTTCATCTGCTATATCTCACGTCAAGATCGAACCAGAAGAGTCTCCCTCGCCATCTTTGCCACCAACATCATCCTCGTCTGCGTCTATTCCAGGACTCACTCCTAACAACAGCTCTTCTAGCCCGCCGGAGGATACAGACGACAATGATATTGCTGCTCAGGCTCCCGAGTCGTCTCGAGAGTCTGCGTCTGCGTCGCCGAGATTTGATATCAGTGCATTTTTAGTAGTTCCTGAGGAAGCACCACTCGACGCATTAGCTCCTGGGGTGACCTTGTTAAATCCGAAACATACATTAGAGAACTCTGAGGCAGCTTCGAAACCAAAGGGAAAATCGAAGAAAGGGAAAGAAAAGACAGCAGCGAAAGATTCATCCAAGGTGGGTAGGAGTGATGCGGTGATTCACGGTCGTCCTCACCCACATACCACAGAAACCTCTTCCTCCTGCGCCAGAATCGCCGACTCTGGTCCGTCAGACTGTCCGACCTCGAGCTTCAAATCTAAGACCATCAACTCCTCCCCGCAAAAACGTGTTTCCTACTTCGGTCAAACCGTTGCTTACGCCTCCAGGTCGACCTTGTACGCCACCCCAAAAGACCTCGGAGCACCATTTATCTGCCACCAGGACACCTCTCTCACATCGAGGAGTGCATATGAGTCCGTCGGCGAGCCTGGCCCACTACAAATCTCACCTCAACCCTCCACCTGTCGTGTCGGTCTCTCACGGCGACACAAACCCCTCCAAAGAGGACACCCACCCGACGGAAGACTCGGAAAATCTCCTCCGCACGCCCTCGCGCCGCCGCGCTTCCTCACAATTTACACCATTTACTCCCGTCACTCCACGGAAACTCATGTTCATGGGCGTTCCGAGCGAGTCACCGTTGCGGGGGCTGTTTGATCCACACGACCCTGGCATGCTCTTGGACGAAGAACTGGCGCGTCTCGGCGCGCAGGGCACGCCCAGTCGCGGCCTGCACGAGAGCCCGGTAGGCTTTGCTCAGCGGGCGTTGTTGTACGAGAGTCCGAATACGCAAAGCCCCGAGCGCTGGACGCGGATGTGGTAACGTTGGTAGTTTTTGATGCGCACTCCAGTGCCATCATACTCTTTTCGATATCAGTCGAGTACCTTTTGTTTGTCTGTTTGTCTTTTTTGCTGTCGCTCCGATGTTTTTATCTATCTATTTTTTTTTTACGTTGGCCACCTTTTCCACCGCCCATCATGCGCGCACGCGTCAATCTGTACCGTTATTATCGCTGGCATCAAACTCTCATAGTTACCCACAACCTGGTTTATCTGCGCCTTCGCGAACTATTTATAGACGTAGCTAATGGACATGATGTACGTGTGATTTTTCACCTTGTTGTATTACTTTCTAGGCTTTTTTCTCTTGTGTCCTTTTTCTTAATCCTTTTTCTGACGACTTTTTTTTTGGTTTTTCTCTCTTGGTTCCGCATGCGGAGCGTTTTTATTCATATTACAGATGAGTACAGCGGGGGGAAGAGGGGTAGTTAAATCAAGGCATTAACGACGCAAGATGGAAATGCGAGTTGTCAATTCTCAGCATCCAAATCCACGACGCTGTACAGCGCGGGTGACCGAAAACAACAAAAAAAAAATAAGCATAACAAAGAATCGCACGGTTGAGAAAAAAACCGTACCAAGCTTCCGATTCTCGGGTAGCGGGCGTATAAGCTGAAAATCCCAGTGAGCGGCCGGTGAATCGCCCAGGATTGAAGACGTGACAGCCCTCGTAGGTCATCCGGTAGCTATCGTACTTGTCCGCGAGGACTACCTGTAATTTTTTTTTGCACGTGCCAACGGCAAGTCAAGAGACGAGGAGATTAGAGGGAAGAAATGGCGCTTGAAGAGTATGTAACAATACACGTACACATGTGGGTAGAGGGTAGAGGCGCATGGCGTGGTCGTATTCAGATAGCACCGGTTGGATGTGCGTCGTAAATGGGGCAAGATGACTCTGGTCAAGTATAGACTGGACCAGCTATAGTATATCATCATCACCGGAGCGGGAAAGGGCCAAAAAATAAATAAATTAGAAAACCCACGCGGGGTCGAAAGTAGGGGAGAAACCGAAAAAAACTCTCACATATCGCTTTAAATCTTCGTTCCTCGCATTGGGTTTCACGCCGACGAGATTCCTGAGCATGCGAGACATGACGTCGTCGCGAAAGATGACGATCTCTTGCCCGAAAAATTTAAGTCGGCACGGGTTGCTCGCCATGTGCACCTTTGGGATTTTTGACTGTAGTCGAGCCGTGAACGATGATAGCAGGGGTTTTCGGGGGAGGACAGAGTTGACGGTCAAGTCTAGGGGACCGGGTACGAAGACAAAGTGGGTGCGACGCGTGATGAGGGTATAGGACGCGATCAGGTCCGCCAGTGAATCGAACCCCTCTGTCAGGAAATAAATAAATAAATTGCAAGCCAGCAAAAAAACTGGGGGGGGGAGAGGGGGGATGGTGCACTAGCCTTGATATCTTTGGACATCTCTGCTGTTCCCTTGTGCGATTCCGGCGCTGGTAAAGTTACCGCACAATACGATCACCTTTGGTATGAAATTATTTTCGATGCAGTTGTCAAAGATCTTTTGTAGACCTTTCAACGTGTCCGGATGGTCGAGCCAGACGTCCGAGAAGAAAAAGAAATTCATGCTCGAAAAATCTTGCTGTACGCGGGCCGCATATTGAGTCTGGATATATATATATATATCGGTTACGATGCATCGAACGGAACCTGAGGCAACCACTGTACCTACATCCTCAAGAGGCGTTGTCGCTCCTTTACCAAGGAAGTCGACGTGGCCGAATATCGAACTATGGGATCAAGCCCATATGTCATCATGTCTCGGAAATAAAGGCGGTTGCATATCTCACCGTGCCGTCTCTCTGCTTTCGCATGGTGGATGACCGACCGCAATGACGCTAAACGTAGCGTTTTCGGTGTAATCTCCTTCCACAAGGGCAAATGAACCCTCGGTAAACAACCCTTCACTCGGTTGGTCCTAGTCCGTAAAGGCGTCCGTCTCATATTAACCAAAATGTCCATTTCAGCGCGAATAAACCTTACCAGCTGTGAGAAGTCCAATTCAACGACGCCATCAAGATCTTCGAGGCAGAGCTTCCCCTCTTTAGAGTGTATGAGCATACCGAAGAGTAAGAACCGCTCGCCAGCCCGGCCCAAGAGCTGCTTTGTTGATTTTAACTATTGTGTCATGTTTTAGTTCAAAGCGTATGCGCGTCACAGGGAGCAAAAAAAAATTTCGATTTGACTTGCCGTCAGAAGATGTTCTCTGTCCCGACTTGGGATCGTGGACGGCGCAAAATGCTCATTCCTGAGTATGGTCTGTTTGATGATATTCAGACGATCTCGGATAGCTAGGATTCGCGATTCAGCCGTGCCCAGAACGGATGGCTGATGAGGTGCCCTGTAAAGTACATAAGGCACTGAGCGGACAGAATGAGTAGGTCTGCCTCACTTCTCGAAACTTCCGCGTTCAGGAGACCAATGCCATAGTGGCATTTCAAATGCGTTGACAAAGTGCAGGTGATCCTCGGGGTCCAAGTATGCATCTTCTTTTCGAGTTCGTTGATCTCCCGAAGTATGTAATGCCTGGTAGACCCGATGCAAGATCTGAAGAGAAACCTTCATAGTAGCATCTTGGGAAACGTAGTGAGTGTCAACATAGAGAAGAAACACCCGCAAACGAACCGTCCTGTTTATTATATTCTTTAGCTATTAGCTCTATGGACATTTCTACATCCTCATCTGGGATGTCATGATTCTTCAAGATCTCCTCGAGGTATTCGAGTTCATCTGGTCCAAGTGAATGGCTATACTTGCGAAAAACCTGGAAGAAAATGTGTATGTGTGTGATAGTACAACAGATCATTCTTGGGAGCCTTACTCGAATAATAATTTGCTGTCTCGAGACCGGCATATTTCTGTGATCTTATCGTTTACCTCAGTTGACGCGTATGTCGCGCGACGCGTCATTTGGCATTGTTTGTCTCTCACCTTGTTTTGGGTGAGCGCTTCGCGGATTGTGCATTGAAACGGTGTAGTGCAGCCCTGGTTTGATGTTATCCGCGTCGTGGACCATCCTCGTCTCTTTTTCAATTGCAAAACCTGCTTGTGACTGGCGGGTGATTTCTCATAACATTGTGATGGATGTAAACAGCTACAGGTATAACTCAAATGTCGCGATCGAACAAAGTGACCTCTAAAGAACCAGTGATGATAGCTAAACGACACAATCGTTCCAGTGGGGCAATGATACTGGATCGATGTCATTTGAAATGGCGTGCCACTGGAAATGGCATGAATCGAAGGAAGGCGGAAATTCAAAATCACTTATTGTTACAGTAATTCTGGTTACGGCCATTTCTCACAACCAAGATTACATTAGGCTACATTTATCCAACCTGCGAGGCCACTGCTAAACAGTAGGCAAGCCACCCAGTTCGGGAATATCGACTCAAGGGATGAAGTCTGAATTGGCATAGTGAGTTGGAAGACTGGATTTATAGTGGGAAAGGAGTTCACCAGCTTCATTCACCAGCGTGTTTTCCTCTATGCATGCCTCGATGAAATCAGAAAGAACTAGGTTTCGATACTTTGGCCTATATATCTATGTGAGTTCCGCAAAAGGGAAAAGAGCGAGCAAGCTACCGTACTTTGAAGTCCTCTTCATGAGTTCGCGGCGTCTGCTGTCATCTCGCCGGTCCAGAACAACATGTGTGAGTTTTGCATCGTCCAGTTCTGCGACCTTTCCCCCATTATCTTCTATCAACTTTGCAATCCTTTCAAAGCTAATGGACTAGTCAGTGAGCGTCGTTCAAGAGGTCGTGATTGATAAACCTTTTCCCAATTGCATCCTCATGCTTTGATGCCACAGACATACCGTTCTTGCGGGCATTATGAGGGGTATCCAGGTAGAAATAACTGTCTAACGTCAAACAGGAAGTAGAAAACGTCGAAGGAACATACAGATGCATGAAGATCCTCTCCTGGTCGTATTCCATGGCCGACTCTTCTCCCATTTGAACGTCATGGGCGTTCTCTCGTTTGACTTTCTCATACTCGTCATCGCCAGTGTCGAACTGCTATGAAAGTGTCGTGAAGACAATCACCAGATATTTATGCGAGAATCACCTCAATTCTTGGCTCTTCCGTGCCCTTCTCCTCTAGAGGTTCGACGCTAAACCAGTTATCTTCATTTTCCGAATCAGGATCCGTGACGGAATCAGCGTCCTTGTCCTCATCATCTTCTGTCGCCTTAGTACTGGGTCCAATCTGAAGCCAGTCCTGCATTTCTGAATCTTCTTCTTTAGACTCAGGCATCCGATCGTCAACCTGAATGTCCGGGGAAACAGACATTCTCGTTACTGCTTCCACTTTCGTCGAACGCAGATCAACATCGTCGTCGTCATCATCGCTATTGTATTCTTCCGACTCAATACGCTCGGTTGTCGCATGGAAGAAATACTTCTTTGACATAGGCGCAAGTTCCCTATTTGCGATAGAGTCGAAAATCCACTGCGGGCGAATGATGTCGTGTATGCCCTTGTTCATGATCAATTTGATGTCATATGCTTTAACGCAAGTTAGTTGGACTTCTGAAGGGACATCCAGGCCTTACGCGTAGAATTCCCTCCGTATACTACGAGCAATCCGGGTTGATTCTTAGCCACTTGTGCCGTGTTTCCTCCATGCGCACGAAGCCTTACTACAATTCAACATTGGCCAGCAACGAATGGAGGCGACTCACAGTTTAAGTAATTGTTCCTTATCTGCATCCCGCGTCCTTGATTTGGGATCAGAGGAGACCACTGTATAGGTTTTATTTTCGCCGACAGTAGTCTTAGTCCACATTAGGAACTCACTAAACATCAGCCCTTCAAACAGATTAGATTCGACTTGAACGTCCTTGAGATCTATGCCCTTATATTCAGGCAGTACCGAGGGCTGAGGATGCAGCATTCATTGGGAGTTCAGATAACGAACGGGAGCATAGCAAACCTTTGCCTTTTCTTTGCGCCTCTTCTTACCACCTTTCCTGTTGCACATGGTCAGCATTCACATGACCAAGAACGTAGTACATGGACGGCAAACTCGGGAGCGCTCTCCATCTTCCTCTTCTTCTCTGAACGGACAGCTTTCAGGATGGCTAAAACGCTCAAAAGTAAGAATGCATGAAATCTAGGCAAAACATACTACCGCACCCGAGGCAGTGATACAGTCTGAAACTGAAAGGTCTTCCCGTATGGACATGGCACGAGGAAATCGCATCGTAAAGCCCAAATGAAACTGGTCTGGTACATATGTCAGGGCTAAGATACGCTGAGAGCGTATATGAGTGACCTGTAGGTAGGATTTCTGCAGCCTTGATTTGAAGGATGAAGGAACTTGCGCCAATGCATCTCAGCACTGAGTGTTTGAAATAGCTAGATGGCTCACTCTTCGGGTTCCAAGTAGAGATCCCCTTTGTCATCGCGCGACCCATTGGCAGTGTTCAGAAATCGAGGAGGGTTCTTCGCTGACCATTCCTTCCAAGGTAAACCGCGTACCCAGACGTAGTCCGCGTAGCTGAGACCAGAACCTATGCGGACAAAGGTGCTGTATCTTGGGAGAAATTTAGATGGCACGCCACCGAATGTAGAATCGCTTACTTCGGGTCTTCGTCGGTCTCAGCCGCGTTCCGATCGTCAAGGACCGCACATAGAAGGGTTGATACACCTCCTCCACGCGCCCCAGATCCGTAGTTACCAGCTAATCAAAGTCGTTAAGGTGATGTGGCCGACAAGACAGAGGACGACACGAGAACGCACCGACGACCAACGCGTCCACCGTTTCACCCATGTTATCCTACTAATATTCACTACAAGAGACTTGCAGAAATGTTCTGGCACCACTAACCATATACTCGGGCTTGACCTGCGACGTTACTGAGTAATATATTCCGCCACGCCAATCAAGCACGTACTTTTATCCAGTCCTTATTCCTGCCATTCAGAGTATAGCCAGCGTCGGGATGCTTCATTACTAGGCCCTCGCCACGAGTGGCCATAACATCTTCCATCTTTTTACGTACATCCTTCGCGGTTTTCGCTTCAGAATCCGCAACAAGTTCGATGCGACCCTGGATGTCTTTGATGCACGCCTTGAGATTGCGCTTGCGGAATTTTGTTGACTTGTTGATTAAGGGTTGGCCATTGAGATACAGAAGATCAAATACTTTGACTGAAGCATCTGTCAGCAAGCGTGATATCATATGTTGATTACGGAAAGGGTTTACAGCACGGCCGAGGGCTTAGGTCTTTCTTTGCCTTATCTGCGGACGGTCAGTTGTTGGTGCTCTCCTCGGTAATAAAAACAAACCTAGTGCGGCAGTCTTGAGAGTACCAAATGGTAGATTCCTTCCAGACACAGGATCCCATACGAGCATTTCGCCGTCCAATATAATGCTGGAGACCTTTTCATTTCTTATTACAGGTGGGAAAAAGGCGGTACGCACTTGTCAATCCGTCTGTCAAAGGCTGCATCGATGTAGGGTGTCAAGCTGCCAGTCCCGACATGGCTACCGTATAGATACGTGTAGTCCTTTCCTTTCCTTGCCCTCGTTCAGATGGTGATGTTTCAGTAAGACATAGAGCGAACCTCGAGCAATAAAAATATTCGTTCCCGCGCCTATGTAGCTGGATTCTCTCGCCGTCCAGCTTTTCCTCGAGAAAAAAAGTGGAACCTTGCATATCCTTTACTGACTCTTCAATATTTGCTGTTGGTCGCTTGCAAAGCATCGGGGCGAACGCTCTGAAGAGTTGAATGCTTTTATCCTAAAGCGCTAAATGATGAGCGATTGAAGCAGAAAAGAATGGGAGGTGCACTTGGTCGTTTAGTCGACGCTCAGGATCCCACAGCTCCCACGCGACCTTCTTCAAGTCAGAACAGGTGTTAAACAGATCTTGGGCGTCTGGATGAAAAACAGAAAAGACAGTGGTTTCTTTGACCGAGATGCCAAGGTCTGCAGTGCGCTGTCAAGAATCCCTAACGGGCATTTGCCAGGGCATGAGTGCTGCACCTTTAAGAATGATACGAACAATCCATCTTTGTTCCTCGGCAGTAGTGCGGTTATAAATGCGCTGCATAATTTTGGATTGTGCGTCTCTAGGAATTCGAGACGGGACGGCATTCCATAAGGACAGGAAAGAATATAGGCTAAAACGCCGCTCACCCTTTGGAGATGTTGCGAGAGATCTCGTCAAGGGCGGCATTGAGTTCGTCAATAGTGAGACTTCCTTCGATAACTGAAGAACGCTTCGAAACGACTTCGTAAAGTACCGTAGGGAAGTCGCCAGAAGATTTCTAAAGTAAACATCTAACATCAAGGGCAGGTTGGAACTGCGTAACGAGGTAACCTACATCTGATTCTGAGGGCTTCTTCCAATCCAATAGACGGATAGCATCAGGATGTTTAGGCCCTAGAGGAATCAGCTTTATGTATATTTTTGCCATGAATTTCTCCTTTAGTCCATAGATTGCTCTTTCTCTGTCTTTTTGAGGTAAAAGGAGACGAAGGATAGGATAAAGATCGTTGCCGACCTCCTTACGCCAGTGCTAGAGCACCTAATCTGAGCGGAGGCTCTTCCCGTAGGATAATATGATGGCGCACATCGAACCAACTGCTCAAAAACCTTTTCTTCTTGTCCGGCTTCCGCTCTTTTTGAAGCTTGTCGAAAAGACCTGAAAGGACGGAAAGGGGTGCAGTGCCATGGTTCTGTGGAGCCTCTGGGTAGGCATTGTCTGACAGTTTATAATCCGGGTTGCCGGTTTCGGGCAGTCGAGATCCTTCGAGTTGTGGAGAATCTCCACGCAATGTAGGTGCTGGTGTTGGCAACATAGAATACGCGACTTTTGTTAGCAGGATGTTGATAGTGTATAAGTTGACACTCATCCAAGTCAGACTCGTGACCGCTGCTCAACGCGTCGGGTTTATTTGGTCACTGTTTGTTTTGTTTATCGACCCAAGTATCTTCTCCCACTCAGCCTCAATGCAGGACACACCTCGCCTTGTGCGAAAGCTCAGGAAGGAGGATGACCCCAAGGTGATTGGGCTTTGGAAGATTGGTAGGACGATAGGAAAAGGAAGCTCTGGTAGGCTACTCTGCTTTGCCGCCTTCTCCTCACTCTAACCTAAATATTCGTGACAGGCCGTGTGCGGATCGCCCGCCACTCAAAGACGGGCCAATATGCAGCGATAAAGATAGTATCTAAAACGGCGCTTGTAAATTCACGGAGATCCATTCAAGGACTCGACGAGCATGCCGACCGAATCCTACTTGGCATCGAACGCGAGATTGTCATTATGAAGCTCATTGATCACCCTAATATCATGCGTCTCTACGACGTGTGGGAAACATCCACGGAACTGTATCTCATACTCGAATACGTGGAGGGCGGAGAACTCTTTGACTATCTCTGCAAGCGCGGTCGCCTATCTACATCCGAGGCACTTGGCTACTTTCAGCAAATCATCGCCGCTATTGACTATTGTCATCGCTTCAACATCGCTCATCGCGACCTCAAGCCTGAGAACCTGCTTCTTGACCAGGATAGGAACATCAAAGTTGCAGACTTTGGCATGGCCGCCTGGCAAATGAACAATACTAGTGGACTCCTGCGGACTGCATGCGGTAGCCCGCACTATGCGGCACCGGAGGTCATAGAAGGTCGCGCCTACAACGGGTCGTCCTCTGATATCTGGTCGTGCGGTGTTATTCTCTTCGCCTTGCTCGCAGGACGCCTTCCTTTCGACGACGAAGACCTACACACGCTACTTGAGAAGGTCAAAGTAGGATCATACGATATGCCGCAGACCATCGACAAGCGCGCACAGGACCTCATAAGTCGTATGCTCGAGAAGGACGTTCACAAACGCATTACAGTAGAACAAATCCTTACTCATCCATTTTTTCAACTGCACCCGCCTAAAAATCCCATGCTCGTTCCTCCTTCCCTTGATACTATCGCTCGCCCCATCGAAAATCGTTCAGCCATCGATCAAGATATTCTGGCGAACCTCCGCACCCTATGGCACGGGACACCGGAGGAAGAGATCGTCAGGAAGTTGACGAATGACGAGCAGACATGGGAAAAGGGCGTTTATTACCTTCTCCAGCAATATCGAATAAGACACCTAGAGGAGTACGATGAAAAAGTCGAGGAGTTATACCTCCAGGCATCACGCAACCGTAAGAGAGTCAGCGAGACGCCCCCCGTTCCCGACCCTCCACACTTTCCCCCACGGGTCGACCCCCCAACTCCCCGGCGTGCTAGGGGAGGGGCCTTTCCCGGCAGCCTCAGTGATCATGAAGGTTCTTTGACGCCTGGACTCCTTACTCCACAATATTGCTACTCTCCGGCACCTCCCTCTGGGGCAACTACACCCACAGAATCCAACTTCTCCGCACTCCCGACGCCGCTTTCCCCGAACTTCCCGCCGACACCCAACGCGCTCATGTATCCCAATATCAATCCGCTCTCACCTGATTCGCCGCTCTGGAGCACGCTCAATATGACACCACCCCCGGATATCCCTGAGATGCAAGACGAGAAGGTGCAGCAGTTCTTCCAGCAGATCGTCGAACACCTTAATATCATGCAACAGCATGCAGCGGCAGCCAGCGTGAATCCTGCCGTCCTCTCGTCATGCTCAGCCCAGCCACCACCAAAGCCAGAGGGACTCGGGATCATTGGGTCCGAAGAAACGGAAACAGGAAACAGTACCGTTACTAAGCCACTAAGTATTCGGCGAACCATACGGAAGCCTGCTCCGCTGCATCTCAGATCAGATAAAGAAAACGCAGGGGAGGAATCGATGCGTGCGGGGATACCCGTAGGCAAGTCATCGCTGAAGAGCAAGAACCCAGTGCGCAGGGTCTTGATCGACAGACGCGTGCAGATCGTCGAGCCCTCCAACCCGCCCAAACGGAAGAAGAATACAGCTGCTACCAATGAGACGTCCACCAACGACCCACCTCAGGCCTCGCCGCTGACACCCACATGGTTTGGAAACCTCTTCAGGTTCAAACCAGTGAGCTTCTCGCTGCTCTCTGTGCATGACCCACACACCTCCCGAGAGGAATGCAAACGTATCTTGCATGGCGTTGGCGTGCGCGCGGTGCTGATACATGCGGACGGGCCGGGCATCCTCAAATGCCGGTTGGAAGAGACTGCTGATCCCGCAGGAGTTATGGGCGTCGTCAAGGCCGTCCGATTCCGCGTCGAGGTACACGCAGCTAGTGAAACCCAAGAAGCCGCGGGGTATCAGACAGTGCTGCAACTAGTACAAGAGAAGGGTGCCGCGTCAAGTTTCCGACTTGTGTACGGCAGGCTGAGGCGCGAATGGGATTTGGACGCTCCCAGGATTCCCTTACCTGCCCCGAGCCCGGCGTTCACCGATGGAAGTGGAAGGTTTGCCGATCTTTTGTACGAGTAGGTCCATGATATATCATTTAGACATGTGTACATTTGTAGAATATTTTAGGGACGCTTGCGGTCCCCCATCTGTAGAACTTTCCTGTAGCGTCCTGTAGCCATACACTACCAAGCATCAGCCTGTACAGTACAATCTATACCCAAACAATCTCAAGACAATGTACACATCGCGGGGCGTCGCCCGTTTTTGAATCGATGATTGGCGGTCGTGATGACGGTTTTAACGAGTTATCATGCTTCTGCCTCGACATTCATGTGAACGTCCTGCTGAGTCGGAGTTTCCACGAGGCTGGGGTGCTTGCCCGGTTTGGACACAATCACCAGGTCCGGTTTAGCACTCGATATTCGAATGAAACGCAGCGTCTGGACAAAAGCGACCTCTCGTTGATCCCACGTGCGGTACAAGGCAACGTTTTCAGGATGCGTCAGATCCGGTACCTCTAAAAAAACGGTTGTCGGCGAGAGAGCAGAGCACCAAAAAAAAAAGAAAGAAACTCACCCATCCCGGTGCGGTAATCCTCTGCTTCGCGTAGCTTTACCTCCTCTAGCTTCAGTTCCTTCGTACTTTTGGGACGGCCCTTCCTCCGCGCTGCTCTCTCTGCCTCTAGATCCGCATCGTGCCGCACGAGCCAGACATTCGCGACGAGGTGATGTAACTCAGGTAAGGTCAACACCGCGGTAGTGTCTGTTTTGTCGTCGTCCTCGGGCTCAGGTAAAGCGTGAAAGAAAAATCCGTAAAAATCGGCTGCCAGAAAGACGAGAGAGATGTCTCCGTTTATTTGAAGAGTGAACAACAAAAAAAAACTACTTACCATGGATCGAGTGCAACTTTGCGCGCTTCGAGGATTGTCCGGCCATCTTGGATTTTCGGAGTTGTTTGCGTGCGAGCTGCTCAGCTTTGCGCGACTCGGGGTGAAATATCTTTTCTCTTTTGGTAGCCTTTGGCGATTTTTTTGTAGGCGCCATAATAGTCGTCGTGTGTCGTGTACTGTATGTGCTGCAGCACGACGCAGGAGAAGATTACGGTTATCTCGGGCCGCGCGGGTCCGACGGCTAGCACATCCGTTGGATTGATTTGCCAATTCTGTCCAACCTGCGTCATTACTGTACCGTACCGTACCGTACTGTGCTGGAGACGATGATGGGCCTCGGTGCCACGTCGAGTGCACACGCCCCATTCTGATGTCACTAAGTTACTCCGAGAGAGTCATATCGCAGGACATAAAAAAAGGCAACTAACCATATAAATGTGCCGCTAACTAGTAACCCGGTCTCCCACCATTTCGACACTCTACCGGCGGCAAACAACTGAAACCCCCTGTCATCATGTCGCATGCCGCCCTCCCAGTTGAGCTGAGCTACCAATTCATCGAGGAACTGTGGTGTCTCCCCCTTTCAAGAACAGAGCGTCGCGACCTCCTCGTGACGCTCCCCTCGGTTTGCAGATCCTTTCGCTGGATAACTAACCGCGTGTTCCTCCGGGACGCCCACATCATCTCTCCCGCTTACGCCACGCACTTTCTCTCACTTCTGCAGCAGCAGCAACATTACAACCATGGTCATGACCACAGCATCTCAAACCCGGTCAGTAGCAGTGGTCCCCGACCCTCCGATTCCTTCGAGTATCATGACTCCGCCAACGCCATTGTATGTCGCAGCATCACATTCCACATCTACGACCCATCACTGCCGCCATCCTCTGGCCTCTTACATGTATACAGATGTTCCAGTCCCATGACTAACGCGCTAGAGACAATCCTACGTGCCCTAACCCTAACACCTCCAAGTCCTCCGCCGTGCGACTGCCCTGACGACTCGTCGACCGTGACAGACTCGGATGCATCATCAGCGACCGACGCCAACGCGATGGCGACAGTGCTCACTCCCACCACCACCACCACCACCACCACCACCACCACTATCACCACCACAACACTCACGCGCATAGCTCTGCACTACACAGGTTGGTCTTTCACTGACGAACTCGACCAAGGACGCCTAGCCAATCTCCCTCCACACGTCCACACGCTCGAGCTCCACTTTACCACGCCAGCACCTTTCGCGTCGCACTTGCGTCAGAGATACTCGATGCGTGCCATTGGGCGTCATCATCATCGTCATCATCGCGTCGTAGGCCTTCTTCCCATGCCCGGCGTACGGATTCTAAAGATTTATGGCACGTGTCCTGAGTTCGTCGTTGACGTAGCGCGGGCGTGTCCTGCGCTTGAGAATATAGAGACCGACGATACGCACGGAGTACTTGCCTTGCAACCAAGCTTACGGCGTTTCATGTCATTGGCGGGGGACGATGATAACATTCAGGTGACAGGCGCGCCACCCTCGGTGTGGGATAATAATGTATCAGGAGAGGCACCTCTAGTCCTCGCCCGCCTCCCTGTCACGGCATTCGAGGATCTACGCAAGAAATCTCATAGTTCGTCAAAAATAAAACCCGCTCGAATCTGATTCAGTCCTCTTTACACAGAATATGCGCCGGATGTATTGATAAGCGTAGGCAGATATGTACACTATGCATAAACAAAAAAAGAGGACAAAAAGTACACAACCATGTTGCGAACAAAGAAGGGGGTCCATGCGATCACCGAGGGCCAGATAAAAGTGCCAGTGGTTTCTGGGACACCTCTTCGTTGTCCATAGTCTTGGTTCCACGATGTCGTTTCGAATGGACACACTGATGTCGTGAGAACTGATCGGGACGAGCGAACGACTTTCCACAGCCAGGTTCCGCGCATACATATGGGCGAACACCAGTATGCGTACGCATCTTTACACGTACTCAGCTTAGATCGGGCAAGTGGTGTGGTAAACGACTCACGTGCTTGGAAAGATTTGATGACTCGGAGAAGGCCCTGTAATGTCGCGCGGTGTCGATCAGACCGCAACGCATAGGAGCCAGTTTTTGATACTCACCTTTCACAATATTTGCATTTGAAAGGCTTCAAGCCCATATGCGTTCGCCGGTGAATTGTGAGGGCCCCCGCGATGGCAAAAGCCTTTCCACACCCAGGGACATCACATACATAAGGTTCTACGACCGTAAATCACGTCAATGGAAGGTCCAGTACAAAGCCGATGACGGTGCTTACTTTCTTGAGTATGACGACGCATGTGTTGTTGCAACGTGGCCGCCTCGGAGAAATGTTGTTGGCAGAGTTTACACTGGAACGGCTTGTGGCCTGTGTGCATCTATAATCCGCCCCATCGCTCAGCATCAAAATGGATAGCATCCGTGAATACGAACCTGTAGGTGCCGGCACACCTTTTGCTTGCTCGTAAACCCGTTCGATCCACTACGCTCGCAACCCTTCCAAAGACACTCATAATGGTTCTTGCCCGAGCCGACGTGCTCGGCAGTCAGGTGGTTCATAAGATCATCAACAGTTGCGAATGAAAGCCTGCATCCGCGCCACTGGCACTTCTCCGGGCCATCCATGACAGGATTCGGCGTCTTCGTCTCAGCTGCTGGCGAGCCCTCATGTCCACCACTCGCCTGTTTTGGCTCTGTACTTTCACCTAATGATATGCTCTGACTTTTATGGCGTGAACCTGAGCTCTGATCCTCGTCCTGCATCTGTACATCGCCTCCTGGGCCAGGCCCTGGAATACGTACAATCGCGTCAGTTATGACGGTGGTCACCACATTTTGTTCCTCTGGCACATCTTGCAAGCCGAAGTGGTCATGAAGAAGATGGCCTGTCAGCAAGTTGAGAGCGTCATCGAATGCCAAGCCGCCCGAGAGGTTCATAGAAGCGGAGGAATACTCGTGACAATTATCCCATCGACACGAGAGTCCGAGGGCGTCCGAGTTGAGTCGCAGATACGAAGATGGTGCGGAAACGGGTTCCGGAGGGTCGGGCGGGTGAGCGCTCAGATGAGAAAGGTTGACGTGGGTGATCAGCTCCCTGAGCGAGCAGAAGCTGGAGCGGCAGCCGTTCCATAAGCAGGTGTGTTTGGTGGAGACAACTGTTTCCGCTGACTGAGGTGTGTAGAGCGAGGTGGGGTAAATGTCGGGTTGTAATGGCGTGCTGAAGGCCGACGAGAGCGTGTTGCTCTCCGATGGAGACGTTATGGTGGAAAGCGATGGAGATGGTCCTATATAATGGTCTCGGGGAAAGTTATTGTGCACTAGACCGTCTCGAAAAGGGAGCACGTCTCCACATGAGCATAAGAAATCGTCCAGCGTCGCATTCCAGTCGACCGCCTGAGCATGAGGCGGATACGTTTGATCTGCCGTGAATTGAGAACAAGGCGGAGGAACATGCTCCGTCTTACAACGCGGTTACAATGGGAGGAGTGACGATCCAATAACTTGTTACTTACTGTACTGAGCAAAGAACAGTTCTCCGGGTCACCACAAGTAGGACCAGACGTTATACGACACCCGCCTTCCGCACACCGGCAGGCAACGTCCTTGTTGCGGATTGTGTCGCAAGCTGCAAACGTGTGGCTGGGCTGTGACAGCACAACGTCGGATACTGCACAGAGATTGTATGAAAGGCTGCTCACCAAAGGGCAGGTATTAGGGTCCTCGCAGGTGGATTCGCAGCTGCTTTCTGGACATTGAATATCGCCGTCGCAGGCGAAAATATGACATTGATCTGTGCAATGGCCATCGATGTCGCCAATGCAAGCTGCGTCACTGCACTCAACGACGCACTCTGAGCAGGCGCGGTTTGCTGCGTCCATGGATGAGACTGAATTGAACTGTGCCTTGGCGCGCCACTCGCAGGTCAGTGTTTATGATGTGACCGGGAGGGTCCTCCACTTGCTACTATCACCGGCAACTTCCGTACCATTCGTCATTCAGCCACGTGATACTACAAAAACATCCGTAAACTATTTATTTTTAGAACATCATGGTTTCGTCAACATTGAGGATCAACGTAGTGAAAAACCTGATTATCTCCACAAAGCTTTCAGCTCGGACACCTGTCAAGCTGTTTAGTAACTGCAATTCTGACTAAAGAAAAGGACGCAACATACGTTCGTTGACAGTGTGGTATCCGTGAGCCTCTAGCAAGTTGAAGTGGCCGTAACGCACTATGTGTGGCGTGAGCTTCCAATAATGCTTGGTGTCTGTGCCCATATGATCAATTATTGTCCCCCCATCAAGGGTTCGCTGGAGGATCACGCCTACCTGTATTTCCTCCCAGGATTCCAGGGCTCACGATTATGTTGTCGCCTGTCAGACCTCGCTGAGCATTATACGTTGCCTTGATCGTTCCGCTCAACACCTGCCAAGGCGCCGAGTCCTCTTCTGTGGGCGTTATCGGAGCTGGCTCCAAAGCGGTTCCAAATGCATCGATCAGCGTGAGCGCTCCATAGGCTGGCTCGCCCTCAGGGGAGATCGCCGAACCAAAAGCAGTGTAAGTGAGATTGAATTTATTTGCCAGATCCTTCAGGACGTCAGTATCACGTTGTTTCACTGCGGCAACGTCGCTACTTGCAAAGACAGGGAGTGAATCAAAAACACGGATTCGCGCTAATATCGACGCTGCAAACGGACCTCTGCGTAGAAATTCGATGATTTACGAGAGCCCAGGCTTCTTCGGGAAGTGCATTCGCCTTCACTCCCCCTTGCATGACGTCAATCGCTTGTGTGGTACCGATAAGCGCCCTGAAGGTGTCGTCCGAAGTTAATATCGCCTCCAATCGACTCAAGGCCAAGTCAGAGTTGACAGATGCTTCGATAAGAGCGCGTAGGCCTGATGGGAAATCCTTGGCACGTTCTCCTATGCATTTCACGGTGCCATAAATGGGATTATCGCGCTCGAGGTGAGCTTCAAATGGGTTGTTTTCGAATTCAACTAGGAGACGCGATAGAATGCCGATACCCTGTGGAAGATGCTTAGTTAGACAAAATGTATGGCAGAAAAAAGCAAGCCTAACAGTATGAGGAGGCGGAATACTTGAATGGCCACCAGGGGTTGAGACTGTAATCTTGGTATCTAAATATCCTTTCTCGGCGGTGCCGGCGATAGCAATAACAGAACCGCTTAATTCTGCGAAGGCACCTATCATGGATATAAGCGAAAGCCTTGCACGTGTATCTCAGAACTGACCACCCTCGTCTACAAGTAAGGCCATCGAGTTTTCGCCGTACTTCTCCAGCATCGCCTTAGATAGGTTTTGCGCACCCTGTCGGAAACAGAAATAGGATCACATGCCAGGTTGTGCCATTTTGTATCACTGACCCGCAGGCCTCCGACCTCTTCATCAAAGCCGAAAGCCAGAACAACAGTACGAGTAGGCTCAAAGTCCTTCTCAAGTAAAGTCTCAATAGATGAGCTGCCTTGACGTTACCTCTGCCCACCCGGTAAGACGGACAAAAGGAGAAGCGCACAGTATTCCAATCAATCCGCCTTTGTCATCAAGACTTCCTCTACCCCAAATGAATTCGCCTTCGGAAGACTCGCATCAGTGACATAACACTTGATGATGGAAATAATCATCTATACCGTCATAGTAGCCAGAGTATGGAGGATACGTCCATTGGTCAAGAGTATCACTGTTAACAGGGACAACGTCTATGAGAAAGCGTCAGAAGAGGAGTGAAGCGATCGAGGCGATCTGCAGACGAACCCTGATGGGCAGTTAAAAGGAGGGGCTTGAGACTGTGATCTGAGCCTTTCCACTCATAGAGCAACCCATAAGTGTTGACTTTTTTCAGCGTAAGAGTTTTGTGGCTAATTGAGAGATGTATGAATTCAGTCACTGGCAACTCGGGTTTCGTATTGTCTTACATAAGTGGAAAGGCCGTGTTCAGATAGTCATGGAACTTGCTGAATATCTCCCACCGCTCATCGACACCGACGGGTTCCATATCATCATAGGTTTCCGTGCTTTTTCATCATACGGATTTCAGAAACGACACACCGCAAGGGCCGGAATGACATACGGAATGCGCACAGCCCCCCCGAGCCATTCTACAGCTCTCTCTGTGAATGCACCTTGATCGTATTCATTCCCGAGACATTCCCAGAGTTGCGCATGTCGATTCGGGTAAACGACATTCGATTGGGGGCAAAGGTCTACGTTTTGGAGTCGAAAATTTCTCTCGGATTTGAATGGCTTGTGGTCGGTATGCCACAATGTGATGGCGACGGCCAATAGGGTCATAAATCCAAGAACCCTCCATTTCGACGTTCGAGGAGACCTTTCTGCCCTAGCTACACCAGCTGGAAAGAGGTCTGTCTCTTCATACCGTTTAACCATGATGGATGCCAGTGGATGATAAGACACGATCTGTACGGGGCAGTTGATGCTTTCGTAGAATTATGTCCTCAGTTGTATTATTAGCACAGCGAGCTGAGGGCAGGCAGACTGTAAGTTAGGTTGTTCTCGTCCCTTTTATATGTTTGCGCAATCTGAAGTCTGACCTATCCTAGACATCTGGCGATGCATCACCCAGCCCGTGTCTTCAATTCTTCGATCTGACATGCAGAATGCACGGACACGGCACTTATACAAGTTTCAACCATTTGATGCAAAGGGTGCATGTTGCGTTGGTCTCTATCACATGTTCTACGTCAATTCAGAGCCACATCGAC
>QLPC01012224.1:0-29040 GCA_003314055.1 Lactifluus hygrophoroides
AGAGTATGTAGAAAACAAGTATATAACGCTTGTACGTACTCCCACAGAAGAAATGGTTGCGGATGGCTTCACCAAGCCACTCTCGCGTGCCCTCCTTCTGAGGCATATGCCTAGCATGGGACTAAATCTGTGTGATACTTAGTTATCCAATTGTTGGATCACGGGGGGATGTTGAGATGGACGCAGATATACCGGCTTGGCCCGGTCCGGCTACCTATCTAATGCGGACGACGCGACTTGTAGGTAAGTCTCTGACGCTCAGATCGGCTAGATCCTAGGGACCGGAGTACCCAGTTCGCTTATTATAGACGGAGCGCCCTAAGTGCTCCATAACAATTGGACTACTATATCGGGACTGCTAATGATCTCGATTACTATACCAAATAGAACTAGCTTCATAGAAGCATCACGATCACTACGATTAATGTATGTCTTAGATCTATTAAGTGTGATATTAAGTACTGCAGGAAACCTTGCTACTGTATGATCGCATACTATGTTTCATCCTTAGGAACGATCTAAAGGATCGTACACTTTCTTCCGGGCTTGCTAGAACGCCCTACTGTATGTTTCAAGTGTCCTGTGACACAGACTTTTACAATACATGTGATACTTTACGGTACATGGAATGTTTCTATTTCACGTCAATGTAAACGTGATATTGTGGACACCTAAACTCACTGTTTAGCACAATTTGTACATACATGCACCTAAAAGTATATAAATCCTCCTATGGGAGTGGGACGAACCCCATCTCCTACAGAGTTATCCACATCTCTGTTTGCGCTCTCAAAGCTTTAAAGCTCTACTTCAAACTCTTTTACTCACTGCTGTTCATCAGAACAATCGTTTGAAGTCACTTTCAAGGACGTCCCAAACTGTCATCCCAAATGGCATCAATTCGTTGCCACATTCGACGTCGTTGAGCCAAGCGTAGTTACGCTCGGTCCATCCTTCGACCTTCGGACCCTCAATGAGACTTAAGAAGAATGCTGCGTGTTTATACAGGTCGCGTGCAATGCTTGCACTGCGATTCATGAGCATGTATTGTTTGAACTGCGTCAGGAATTGGGTTGTCTTTCTTCGGTCTCTGTTGAAGTGGTCGGGTGGTATCCCTTCCAATCAGATCTGCTTCTCTTCAACCAGCTTGACATCAAGGTATTCAGGCGACATTGGATTGTTGCTGGTACCACAGGGACGTTGGGGGTTGGGACATCTTGTCCCTTGTTTGGTGCAGGACAATCTTGCAGCCATTGGCTCATGTTCTTCAGGTGTTTTGATGACTTCAATGTTTTCCACGTGGCTCACTGGTCGAGTCAGGGCCCGTGACGTTGGGATGGGTTCCCCCGTTTCAATCAACTTTGCGAGGTCGATCCCTTTCAATGGGGTATGTTTAGCATTGAATGACACTCAGAGGACTCGATAGGCCTCCCATTTGTCATTTCATTGGTGAATTTCAAACCATATGCTGAATAGGTTGGATACAGCCATCTTGGCTTCTTTGTATTTGCAGAAGTACCCTTGCCATGGGGATTGGTTGGTGTCGGGGGTCATGTAGAAGATTATGTATGTGTTGCGTTGGTTTTCTTGTAGAAATTGGTCTGGTACATTATTCTCTACTTCAGGTGTGATTTCGAATGGCAAGGCTAAGTCCGCGAGTTGGGCCTCTGTGGGCCTTCGTTGTTTGAGGTGGATGATCTGCCAGTCTCGGCTAGTCGATGTCATCGTGGTGTTCGGCTAGATCATCATGTTCAGGAGTCAGTAAGCTTGTTCTAATGTCATGCCTTGGGTAATGTGTGTCGTGGTTCATGAATCATTTGAGGTTTGAGTTTGGCTTGTCTGCAAGCACAGTGCTTTTGAGTTGAGAAGTCCCTTTGTCTACCAGGGGACCAGTCTGTTCTAGAGGCTAGTTCACAGGAACCTGATGGAATTCACAGGAGAACAAGCTTAGGGCTTGTTCATGGGGATATGCTGGCTTATATACAAGTCATATTGATGCTACTAGTACATTGCAGAACTCGACGGAACGTGGCAGAGTATAGTGGAACAAGACGGAATGTGGCAGAAGGGCACGGAACATCGTAGATAGCACTGGACACTTCGCGGTCATGGGGTTACGCCCGTGACCTCAACGAGTCACATCATGGTTAGTGTGACACTCTGTCTGTTTGTCATCCAAACAGAAGTGCATTCAGCCCAACTCTGACTTGAAACAGTGCCCAGCATTCCATTTTCAGGTGTTTACTACAAACAGAGGTGCACTACATGCAGAATTGAAACCTGTCTACAATTATGCAAACTGCTGTAACTTACTTTGTACTTAAAGGTTATCTGCTTTTCAAGCATGCCAAATCAGCCCTTCCAAAATATTTTTTATGCTTCATTTTTGTGAAATAAAATAATCTGTCTTGAGGGTCAAAAGCCCTTACTGAGAGGAGCATTTTGTCATGAAGAAATAAAATTAGCAATTTTTTTCAGCATAGGTCAAAGTCTACACAAAAGTAGCAGTGACTAGATGAAATGCACCATAAGATTCTATGAAGTCCTTGAATTAGAAGTTTAAAGCGTGGGAGTGTTAATCGGAAACTCCCTTCACGTTCATGCGTTTAGCATTGCCAAAACCTTGTTCCCGATTTATTGCCTTCCTCATCCTTGCTCATTTTAATTCATATCAAGGCAGTCCCCAGCTCAGAAGCCCCGGACAAAAGGCTCTCGATTTATAGCCAGCAAAGAAGCCGCCTACCAGATCTAAATATGAACGCAGAACTTCCTCGGTTGTGTGCTGTTTTGGTTATGCCTTCGGCGAGAACGACAACTGGAAAAAATCTCACCGAGTACAAGTTAATATCGCGATATTTCAAGGCGCGGTGGTTGGTGCGCCCCCTGGATGTGGTAACTATGCATCCCGTTACTTCTATGGCCCAATAGCAGTCAAACGGACACACCAACTGAGCTCCGTATCCCCCTATTTCATCCTTCGATTCACGGTATATCTGAAGCTGAGACATCTTGTTTGAAGGTGAACTTGACATCCTGAATTACAGCCTTAATCGGTAATTGATGCAAGTTTCACACTCCAACCTTTGACGCCCTAATGGACATCCCAACTGAACCCGCCTCTATGCGACGACCAAACGAGATATGGCTCCCTTCCATTCTATGGAAGTATTCAGAAGCAAAGCAGTTTTGAAGTGCGGACCAGAGTGGGGTATATTAGTGTTAGAATTATTCAACTAGGATATATCCAACGGGATGCGATGGTGGTGCAAGAGTGCGTTACGCAAACAGAACTAACAGCAATGATTGTTCAAATAAAACACGATTCTATACAGAGCAAAAAAAGTCCATGGGAGATAACCAGATGAACCAACAGAAAGGAATTTACCGAAAGTACGTACAAGTAGTCCATTTTTGTGGGAATTCGCAGACCTTCAGCCGAGCATCGTACCTTGCGCCTCCGACTAGCATGCCATCATCCCCGATTGTGCGCTGGGACCACTCTACTCCCGATAGGGAATATGAGTAATACGCGGAACTAGGCGGAAATGGAAGTACGTTAACATTCATCACGCCGCAATGGAATCATTGTGGATGGTAGCCGGGACCCGACCCATTGGACGGTGTCGGAGTGCCTCGGTCCTGGTGGCTCCCGGAGAAGTACGGTTGATGTTGCTGTTGGGTGTAGTAACCATGACTGCCGCCACTCGACAAAGGCCCGTGAGGCGGCATATATGATGGGGCATGCTGGTTTCCTATAGCATACCCATGGGAGGAAATAGATGGTGGTGTGGGAAAGGTGTAGCCAGCACCGGCTCCACTCGACTGTTGCGAGTAGTTCCCTATCATGGATGATGGACGCCCACCACCATAGCCGTTCTCAAGGACATTACGCTGACTGGTGTAGTACGGGTCAGAGCCGATTGGTCCTGATCCAGTATGGGTGATGGATTGGAGAGATAGTGGGTGGTACAGTTGTAGACTGTCAGTAGGCATGGATGCACGACGAAGTAGCGTGCTTGTAGAAACTCCCGAATGCGTCGCTCCACGTTGGGACGGAAGAGGATGTGTCGTAGCTGGGCCAGACGACGGCCGATGTACAGGTGCCAGTATCCGTCGGCGGGCCTAGTAAGAATTAAAGTGTCAGAGGACGATCCTCATTAAATAGGCATAACTTACATTGATCATCCAGTTGGAAACCTGACTCATGCTCAGGCCAGTCGCTGCGCATAGTTGTTTCTTCTCGTCCTCACTCGGGTACGGGTGATCCGAATGACGATGCAACCAATCTTTCAAGAAATCTGTGGTAGGTTTGGGTAGTTTACCACGCTTTTTCTGAGGGCGATCAACAAGGGACGAAGGGGCTGGAGGGGCTGGGGGGGTTCGAGAAGGGGAGGGTACCGGCCCGTTCGTGGACGCTGAAGGAAGGAGGATGTCTGGCGAGGAAAAGTTCCACTCTTCTTTTGCTGTCTCTGAGGCGGACGATGGAGCGTAGGATGCCCTACGCTCTCCCTGACCAGAGATACGTGCGACATTTCCGTACATTGTGGCCTGACTAGAGGGGGGGAACGTGTACGAACTGCTCAAGGACGAATGCCGAAGGTTGTCGTCGTACTTTAAGGGTACATTCGCGCTAGGTATTGGCCCGGGTGTAGAGTTTGGCCGGACAATACCCGGAAGCGATGCAGGGTGGCCTGTGGCTGTGCCCCAGGATTCTGACTCGGAAAATTGCAGAGACGGCAGCTGGGCCCGAGGCAGAGTGTAGTCTGCTGTAAGCGGGGAGCCAAAATTCGAGGTCGGGAAGGGAGAAGTAGAAGACGAGGTGGTTGTTCCTGAACTAGATAGCGTTGCCGCACTGGGAAGAGAGGAATGGTCTGCGAACGATAGACCAAGTTGGGTGTCGGCTGCGAGCTTTGGCTTTACAGACGATTTGTCGTCTGAATCAAGGATGGATTGGGGAGGGAACTGGTAAGACGACAGAGAGGAAGAAGGGGTGGGTGCGACGTGTGCCAGCCCTCGAGAAGCTGGCGTCACAGAGGGGAGCCGACTACGAGAGCTAAGCTCCGAGGATAGGGTGGGCAAGGAAGCGCGACGGTGTTCTGAACGGAACGGGTCCTCAAACGTAGAAAATATCGAGGGCAGTTGGATACGCGGACTGCCTGAGACGATCGACGATTGTTCGCCTGCGCTTGCGGGAGGGTGGTCGCCTTCCCAGGTAGAATTACCTAGTGAGAGTTCGGTAGGGCGGGACCGCTTTGGTTGCGGAGATTGTGCCGGTGAGGCAGGGCGCTTGTCAGGCCGAGGGGAGGATTCGGACTCGGCACTGGTGACGGATGACATGCTCGAGCTGTTAAAGTAGTCACAGTCAAGGTCAGGGGAACTATCATGATGAACGGCATCAGATACGGCGAGTCACGGAAGAAAGATGAGATGGGTGGTGAACCAACCTTGTGACAGCCGGGGATACGGAGGCAGAAGGAGGATATGCGGAGCCCGCAGATGCAAATGCAGGAAAAGCGGTTGAGCCGCTCTCTTGCGTACGGCTGAGTTGGGAGAACTTGCTATAAAGTCAATTAGCAACGACGTTGATGGGAATCAATGCCGATCTAATGCATGGGAAAGGAAAATTTGATGAATTGTAGCGGGAGGACGATCCAACCCGGGAGGGGGGAACGGAGAGTGGCTTCTGTGTCCGTCGACTGACACCGCTCTCGTGGCTGTTTGACAGGTGACAGGACACATGAAGCCGAGAAGTACAATAACATAGACAAGAATAAAAAAAAAAGAATGGAAAGGTTCACGGAAAAGAATAGAGGCTGTGACATACTCGTGTGTATCCAAGGGGAGTGATCCTAAGTTGCTGTAAGGGTTGGCGAAATAATCCTGAGTCTCAGTCTTGGTCTCAGTCATGGAGGCAGGAGGGAAGCGCGGAGGAAGGAGAATCAAGAACGTGAGCAGATCGAACCTGGATGATACGCTCTGATTTATATATGCGCCTCATGCTTCTTGGGATGGGAAACGGAGATGATGGTCGGCGATGCCGCGATGCTCACATAGAAGTCCAGACCATCGAGGAAAGGAGCCTCGCCAGAAAGCTGGCTGCAAGATTCAAGACGAATCAGGTTCCATTGATCCCAGCTTCCCAAGGCATAATTACGCGAACGACTTACCTCCGCCTCCTTCCTGGTTTTCCTCCAACCCCCCCTTTTTTTTTTTTTGCAATCCCCTCTCAGGTGCGCCGAACAACAAACATACAGCGCTCGGGCTGTTCCCGCCCTGTGTTGCCCATAAACATTGTTCAATTTATTCCCAGATCTTCCCATTCGAGCGCTTATATTTCCCGGTCTTGCAGGCAATTTGTTTGTTCTCTATTCCTGTGCACTTCATAGCCAAACGCCTGGGATCAGATCGGGTACCTTTCTCACAAGTTTTCCGTCTCGAAGCTCGAAGCGGAGGGGTTTTTGGTTTCGGAACGTGGCCGGGGCCTTCCAGGTAGGGGGACGATCGCTTTTGCTGCGCCTTCTGCCGCACAGCGGGTCAAGAATACCGTTATTGAAACACATCCCGTTGACTTGTATGCATCTCTCTCTGTGTATTCCTTGGTCTTCGCGAACGCGAACGCGAATTGCGACTCGGAGCAAGGAAGAAGAACGGACGCGGAGCCCATCCAAAATTGGATAGATGAAAGGGCTCGCTTACGGAATTTGTGAACTGAACATTCCATAACTGCTAAATCGAGGACTGCTAGCTTAATTAAATCAAGGTACCTCCACCTGGGCGTCGCGGAGTTCTGCCGGCAGGCGCACATTCCGGGGATTACATCACCGGTTCCCAGTCATAATAGCCTTTGAGGGAACGGGAGCGGGTCGTCGACCCCCACCATCAGTGCGTGCCCGCGCTCATCTCCCATTGGTGCTATGGGCACAGGATTTCTTCCCTTCCTCTTCACCGTTGATCATCATCACTTAGCACCCACGAGCGGTGCAATCATTGCCATCACTTTTTCTCTGTTGTGCGCTTAGATAATGCCGTACCTTCGCGACTCGTTGCCTGCATTGTGCCCATATTCAGCTTTACGCATGACCACATGTCAGGGTACCATCACGTTTAGAAGCGTACAGCATGAATGTAAATTTCCATACAAGATTATACCATAATCAATGTAGATCACACATCGACACTAGCAGCATTCCCCCTTCTCACACTACCGGAAAGAACGGATATCCTCAACAGACTAGGCTCTACTGAGCATCCAGAGCCGTGTTCCCCCCGCACCTTACCCCTTGGCCCTTGAAACACCTTCAAGTAGCATTTCGGCCTTTTCTCGTTCCTTCCGACTGACAACAACGCCATCCAACATGCGCACTCGAGGGCAAGCCCGCATTACTAGACCACGATACGTCAGGCGACCAATATATGCCTCATCAGGAAGGTCTCGGCGAAATTTTGCGTCCAACTCGTGCCACGCCAGCGTCGGCGTGACACAGCTTGTTCCGTCACGGGAATTGTCCCTGTTCCCACCCCTGGTGGACTTTCCGGGCTCCCCCGTTTGGCTCGAACCAGCGCATTTACCGCGATTTTCCCCACCCGAGCGGTGTGCAGCCTCAGACGGTTGAAGCGCCCCAGGCACGTCTTTCACAAGTAGTGGCAAATACCATCCCAATGTGCATGGGTTCATCCTTGAGAAAGACGGGAAGTAAGCAAGCAGCATAGAGAAGTACTGAGGATAGATGCGAATGGAGACTCCGAGGGGTTCCTTTCTGGAAATGGACAAAGAATTGCGTGCGACGGTCAAACCCCCAAAGAAAGAGAACAAGGGTCAAATAAAGGGGGAATTCTGCAGATTACGATAAGCCAGCGAACAACACGTACCTGAAATCAACCATTTCCACGTCTGGACACGTCCTTAACATTGTGATGATACCTTTTGTGCCCTTCAACCTCGACCCGATGATCGTGAGCTTGTTAAGCCTCCGCAGGCCATGCAGCGGTTTCACGTCGTCGAGAAAGTTGTAATTGAGGTTTAGCACACGTAAGTTAGGAACAAGGACCGCAAAATTTGCAGGAAGTCTTGACAGACGGCAGGCGGCAATCTCGAGGTAGATCAGGTTGTAGCATGGTTCGGAAAGAAATTCAGCTGGCAGAGGATTTCCTGTTTGTGGCACAGTGGTACCGTCAATTGATAATTGGCATTATATGTCGCCGTTTGGGGGAAAACCAATTCACTAACCGGACAAATATAACCGCTTGACATCTCGAACATCACGTACAGAGAAATATCTATTTGATTATAGATTTAGTCAAATGTCAATAGAGTTATTCTGGTAATAAAACTCACAAGCCATTTCCTCCCTGATTGCGTAAACTCAAATTTTCGAGTCTAACGAGTTGGGTTGCTTTCTTTATCTCTATCAGCGAATTGTTGTCGATATAAAGCATCCGCAAGTTTGGACAATGACTAGCATCGAGACATTTGATGTGGTTGGCGCTCAAACGCAATATACGCAATCTGGGCAGGATGCCGTGAGGCTCGAACTCATCAAGGGAGTTATTGTCTGCACCACAAACAACCGCAAGAATTAGTAAATGCGGTGGAGAGATTGGCGCAAGCGAAACGTGAGAAAAGGCTTCGTCTAAGGGAGGAGAAAAAGCGGAGTTGCCCATAAAGAGTGTGTTATGGGGGAAGGCCGGCGTTGGAGAGATCTCATCACCGATGCGTCTGCTCCCACTGTGGGTTTATGGGGATAAAACCACTCACCTAAATTCAGAACGACCAAAGAAGGTAAAAGGGACAGGCCGGAAACATGCTGTATCCGGTTTTGGCTCACATTTAGCACCTCAAGTCTTGGCCTTCGGAAGTGTAGGATGAGGGAAAGAATGGAACAAAGCAAGGCGTGAGGGGTGACAAAGTGGGTGACACAGATGTGACAACGGAGATATGAAACGGCAAGTTAGCAGGCGTTCCCCGAGTACAACGGTACGGGAGAAAGGCGCACCAGGAACTTCGTGTGAAATCTATGACCATAATGTGATTTCTCTGGAGACTAAGCTTCACTAGGCAGTCCATGTGCTGTAAACCGTCAAGGGATCTGATGAGATTCCCATCCGCACGTAGTTCGCGAAGGTGCCCGAGGCATTCTAGTTCTAGACGTAAAATCCATTAAATTTGATCAGGATAAGGCAGCAGAGGAGAAACGTACGGCTCAAGCTTTCGACTTTGTTATAGCTGATGTCAAGGTTCTCCAAATTGAGGAGATGACCGAAAGATGTCGCGCTCGTCAAGCTATAGTTAGACAACATCGAGTAGTCATTAGAACGAGTAGACATGTTCTGTCATTGTGAGCACAAACCTATTACGAGAAATTGAGAGAGACCTAATGGTAGCGGGAACCCCGCTGAGCCATGCTAGTTGGTTGGAATTACTGCCGTGAGGTTGATCAGCACCGCCCGGATGACAGCCTCCGATCTGACCTACAGGGATAAAGTATGCAACCGGGGTAAAAATTCATTAAGCCTCGCGACACTCTCGATATTCTTGTTTGATAAATCAATGGAGCCCAGTCCCTCCCAGTAAGGCTCAAATGGCTGCGTGTCAGTGATGACCTGAACGAGTTTGTCGCGGGCAACACCAAATGATGCCTCTGTCAAAAACGTTGCATTGGCCTGTGTGCCAACCCCCAGTATGGCTACCTTGGGCCATGAGTGTTGCGATCGTACGGGCACGTACGGCGCCACATCTGACGTTGGGACCTCCGTGTCAGAGGTATTATCGGCTCCTACAGATGACGACAGGTCAATGACGCCTGATCAGAGAACCCAATGCATTCGATCATACTCTCAAGACCATCCAACATCTCGCCGATGCGCTTCGACCGGGCAGACGGTTCAAAACTTGCTTCTCCCGCGGGGGCTTCGGTGTGTAAGTCATTGTCGCCTCTGTCTGCACGTGTACCTCGTCCGAGGCCCCTAATAGGCCCTTCTCGTTTACCATCAGAGAAGCTAACAGATCGTCGGTGGTTGGGCTTGGTTGTGGGGGTACAATGGCCACTAACGAGAGGGTCCACAAATGATACCGCAGGGCTTGCCATTACGCTCTTTAGTGCGGAACGAATCGGTGTGGGCACCGGCATTTCGCGAGACGGACCAAGAGTACGCTTACTGAGCGCAACGGCATGCTCATGGTGAACTTCCTCATCGCTCGAATCGAGGTCCAAGGCAATTTCAGGCGGGCTTGCCAGTGAGAGTGACGTAGACAGAGCACTGATTTCTGTGAGATCCTCCTCGTCGTTATCCGAATCCGTAGTGTCATCGTCACCTCCCATAGTGGCTGCTGGTGTATGGCTGTGGGAGGGTCCATCGAATGAAAAAGACGTGAGTTCCATTTCTTCCTCGTCACCTACTTCGTCGATGTAGCTGGTATCTGTCGTTGGAGGACCCTGCGTTCCAGCTATGACATCCACCAGAGAGTCTTCGCGCAAACTATCAATATCGCGAAACGGATCCTCACTTTCGGCATCGATCTCAGAACCTGCCGCATTCTCGCCGCCGCCCTCTGCAATTCTTGAGGCTGCCGTCGCAGCTGCCTTAACCCACCGCATCATAACCTTGTCGAACACCATCTTTCCGACACGGTCTGGTAGGGCTGGGACATCTTCGGGGCCAATACGCGTGATTTGCGCTGGTCCCTGGTGTTTCACGAATGACGCAGAGCTCCCTGCCGTCAACGTAGTCCCCGAGGCCGTACTGGAAGAGACAAATCGATTGAGATCTTCATTAGGGCGTCCGAGGAAGGACGAGGTAGCGGTAGTCCCCGTCCTAGCCGCTGGGATGAGGAGGACAGCATTCGTCCGCGTGCCAACTTCAAATGCAGTGGCGTCGGGCTGCGGAATTGGACGGGGGGACGGCTGAGGTGGCGGGGATGGGGGCGGGGCAACGAGAATGGGGGGTGCAGGGAATTGGGCATATGCACTGGAAATGTTTAGAGAGATAGCAGTGGTATCCTGCTTAGGGCCATGAGTATCATCACCTTACAATATGGGTGATCTTACCACAAAAGAAATTCTGGGCGAATTTCTCTCTTGGACGGATGATGGAGGACTTCCCTGATTTTGAACGGGGTAATGGGGAGGAGAAGATCCCACTATTGGGCGGGTAGACTGATAGGCTTGATCGATGGTGGGAATGCGGATTGGCGATGGTTCTGTAGTCTCGGTTGAAAAAATGCGCTTGGATCGTTTAATATCCTGTTTGAGCTGGGCCATGAAGTTTTCTGCCTGTTGTCTATAACCCAAGGAGGAGTGGCCCTTCCTTTTCGAGGTGCTAATGTGCACGGCTGTGACAGAATTCCTTTTAGCCTGCGATAAGTTAGTGTCACTAGGATGTGGCAGAGCTTTTCAATATCAGTGGGATGGGTTATATTCTAACAGGGCTTGACTCACATTCGTCGTCTACTCCGTTTTTGCAGGACGAGTCGTCTGTTGGGTCAGGATATGTAGCAGAGGAGGCAGATGTGACAGCGGAGGGGAAGGAGAAGTCCCTTGCATTCTTGATGAGGGCCATGAGAGATCTGGACTCCCCAACATAATCCTTCCTGTAGATTGGCCGCCTTGCACCGTGGCGGGTGTGACCGTTAAACTCACCCAAATCACTTACAGGGCTCAATTTAACTCGCTTCGCACTTCGCAATTCATTCGAACTAGACGGTGCTGAGGCCTCAGAGACAGAGGGAAGGCCGGATGGAGATAGGGTATTCACTATGAAGTTCCCGGTGTTGCTACCTGAAGGTGAATTGATGGCTATGGAGTCAACCATGGCGGACAGATGATCCCGAGTGAACGTGTCGTATTGGAACTGAAAAAGGCGGAGGGGAGGGTCGGTGGGAGGAACAACGGGAGCGGCAGCATTTGCAGCGTTCTTCGCAGGAGTAAGAGGACGAGATGTGTTACTCGTGGAGGCGGCAGGATTCGGAACTGTAAATGTGAATTGGCAACGCATGTTCGGCTGCCAACCACCCACGGTGGGGACGTCCGGGGAATCAGAGTTGACAAGCCCATAGTGACTGCCGATCGGCGAAAGTACGGTTTGGATTGGTACGAGAGATGACCGTGGCGAGTGAGAGGAATCGTTATGCGCGGAAGAGTTAAGGGTGGGAAGAGCGGAAAATCTGGGAGAAGGGGGTTCGAACATACGCTCGAGGGGAATTGGGCTGAAAATGTCCCTGACTAAACCCTTCCTCTGACCGGGAGTTCTCTGAGGGAGCACTGAGAGCGCGTCTTGCCGGATCAAGAATGTACCAGGGACATCAGCGCCAGAGCCACTCTCGTTGGAAGTGTGGAGAGATCCAACAGGGATAGTCAGGGAGACTGAGCGAGTGTGACGTTCGGAGTCATCGTCTACTTCTTCTGGCCATTCTTCTTGGAGTTCATCTGTTTGCCAGGCGGGCTGAGACGCCATTTTGTCTGTCCCGTCAGAGAACGGTCAACCTTGGCGTGGCACGCTAACTTTTAGTGTCGATTGTCCGTCGGACGGATGATGGGATCGCACGTGATCGCGACAAAGACACAGGAACCAGTTACTGCAATTCCCACGACGAACAAAGTATTTTATCAAGAGAGGACTCGGACCAACGGTGAGCGACGCAGAAAATTCGATGCCCATTGTTACAGTAAGCCCGCGAAATCTCCACAAGACCACTCAGGAACCTTCCCGGTTTTCTCTTGCCTCGGCATCCCACAGTCCCTTATCCGAATCTCACTTTCAAGAATGCCCAAACTCTCGCATCTCACTATCTCCGCCCCGTGGGGCAAAAAGACGACCTGCCATAGTGATGATGGATCCCGGGGATGATGATCACTTGGTAGACCCCAAGTACGCCAGTCCTCAATGTAAACGCCAGAAACATGGAAAGGCACATATTTTTACGAGCCCAGAGGCTCACGAAACATCGTGGCCCGCCAATAAGGACGGTACCGTCTTTCGATATCTGCAAGAGCAGAGGAAGCAGCTTCCTATTGCGCGAGGTGGGACCATTCTTCAATCTACATGACAATTGCAGGACCTCTCCCCCAACTTTTGTAGGCCGAGAATCGCTCATGCGCAGTGTCGCCATTAATGACGTGACTATTATTCTCGGTGAGACAGGATCTGGAAAGACTACTCGTACGTCCTAACTCTACGCTCCTCTTCCGGGACGCCCTAGTTCACGGCCTTGCTTGTAGAGCTCCCACAATACCTCCTTGAGGATGGTTCTTACCACGGCCAGATTGCTGTAACACAACCTCGTCGTGTTGCCGCGACATCGCTCGCTACCCGCGTCTCTGCTGAGCAAGGAAAGCCTCTCGGCTCTCTTGTCGGGTATTCTGTTCGCTTTGACGAGCGGGTTGGTCCCAGCACGCGAATCAAGTATCTCACTGATGGAATGCTGGTCCGAGAGATGATGAATGATCCGCTGCTCACGCGGTATGGTGCTGTTATCGTGGATGAAGCCCATGAACGCACGCTACGAACGGACATTGTGCTTGCGAGTTTAAAACGGATTCTAGCCCTTCGAAATGGCAATGGCTGTGACAGCAGCAATAAGGGAAAGGGCAAGGAAAATCCACTCAAGGTAGTTATAATGTCTGCAACGCTGGACGCCGAAAAGTTCAGCAACTTCTTTGATAAGTACGGCTTTTGAACCTTCTGCTCATCTAACATTAATGTGCTCCAGTGCTCCAGTGCTCTATGTTAAAGGCCGTCAGCATCCAGTATCAATTTTCCATACGTCCACCAGCCAAAATGACTACCTGGATGCTGCGTTACGTACTTTCTTCCAGATACACACAGACAGGCCTGTTGGCGATGTTCTTATATTCCTCCCAGGTATCTTGGTTCTCGGCATCTTCCCGCTTGCGCTAAAGCATTGATTTTTTGCAGGCCAGGATGACATTGAGAGCCTCGAGTGCTCATTGCGCATGTATGCCGAACAACTCCCCCGGAATGTACCCAATGTGATGATATGTTCCCTGTATGCGTCACTTCCAAACGCACAACAGACAAAAGTGTTCATTCCCACCCCGCCTGATTCGCGCAAGTGCATCCTTGCTACTAATATAGCAGAAACATCCATTACAATTCCTGGAGTGAGATACGTGATAGACACGGGGAAGCAGAAAGAGAAGAGGCACCTGGCGAGAATAGCCGGAAGTGGTGAGGACCATTGTAAACTATTCTCCACTGTTTCTAAATTACCTAGCACAGGATTTGATACCTTACTGACGACAGATATCACCAAGTCTTCTGCGTTGCAACGTGCTGGTCGCGCTGGGCGGGAGGGTCATGGCTATTGTTTCCGCCTGTATACTGAGGACGCTTTTGACTCCATGACTACGTCTGCTGAGCCAGAAGTACGACGCAGCAGCCTCACCTCAGCAATTCTTCAGTTGAAGGTAATTGGCCAGGATATGGAATCGATGGAGTTCATGGATAGTCCAGACCAGGAATCCGGTATGTTTCCCTTACTTCAATACGGGATCCAGCGTGATGTCATTGAATGTAGTTGGTTCTGCCTTACGAACGCTCTGGCTCCTCGATGCTATCGACAACTCTCGCTGTCTAACTGACTTCGGACGATCACTTGCCATGTTTCCGCTTGAACCTCAGTATGCGGCCATACTGCTTGCATCCGTGAAGCACGGCTGTACATCCGAAATCATATCAATTCTTTCGTTGTTATCATCGTCTGCTCCCCTTTTCCCCGACTCTTCATCACAGCGCGACACAGCCAACGAAGCCCGTGCGAAATTCCGTCATTCTTCTGGTGATCATTGGACTATGTTGAACGTGTTCCACGCGTATGACGAGGTAAATGCCTCAGAGGGCAAGAGCGGGCGTAAAGACTGGTGCAAACGAAATTTTGTCAATCAGCGCGCACTCCTTGAGGCAAGGAACATTCGGACACAGCTGAGGAACGTCTGTGAACGGATGGATATCAACTGGAAGGTATCGTGCGGAAATGAAGACAGCCCCGTGCTCAAGAGTCTCTTAAGGGGCCTCCTGCAACACGTGGCACTTTTACAACCGGACGGCACTTACAAACAGGTGATGGGCCCTTCGGTAGGCTTATTGAAAGTGAAGCTCTCCGTTAAGTAAGGTATTGAAGTTTTCTCAAAAGATCATCAAAATCCATCCAAGTTCCTTTCTGGCGGATAAGCGTTCGCCGGCCATCGTTTATAACGAGCTTGTGAGTCATTACGCCGCGTTTATGATGTTTCCTGAAAGTACCTATGTAGGTGTACACGACGAATATCTATGCTCGTGGGGTATCGGCGATCTATAAATCGTTCATCGCTGAATTTCCGAAGCTTACTGGCATGAAGCTTCCGTAGGATGCTGCATTAATACTTAGTGAGGCTACGATGATAAACTACGTTAGAGCACTGTTGAGCTTGGCCGTTCTTGGCCGTTTCTCGGCATTTGCCGTCGGGAGCAAATAGAACCGTGTGTATGCGCTGGCTCCAAACTCCAAGTTCCAAAACCTCTAGAGCTACGCTCATCCATCATCAGCCATCGTCACTGCCCCATATCCTTTTGCAATGTTGCAGAGGCATGCTTTAAGGCGTCTGCGCTACGCAGCTGGCAGGTCCAGGCTACCTGTGGCCAAGCAGGGCACTCTTCACCTTCATCGAGACCTCGCCATTTCGACCACCCCCCCTTCCCCAAATGATCCTTTTGCAAACGGAACCAATACTCATTACGCCGAGGAGATGTACCGCCATTGGAGACAAGACCCAGCATCAGTGCATGTGTCCTGGGACGCCTACTTCTCCGGTTTGGAGAAGGGGTTGGGCCCGAATGCTTTCCAGCCCCCTCCCAAGTTTCTCCCTGCCGCAGCGGATGGCGCACCTGCGCTCCACGCAGCTGGTGGGGCTCAACTTGATGACCATCTAAAGGTGCGCTCGCGCATTGCCATTGTTACTGTCGAGATTCATGGCCACGTAGGTACAACTGCTCGTTCGTGCATACCAAGTTCGCGGGCACCACGTAGCAGAGCTCGATCCCCTCGGTATCCTTGACGCAGATCTTCAAGACGTCCATCCACCAGAACTCGAATTGAGCCACTATGGCTTTACGGAACGTGACCTCGATAAGCAGATCACTCTCGGACCCGGCATCTTACCCCATTTTGCCACCGAGGACCGCAAAACTATGAGCCTTGGTGAAATTATCAAAACCCTTAAACGCATATACTGTAAGCCCCTTTATTTTGGCTTCTTTAGCTCTTGTATAACCCGACATCAGGTGGTGCTGTTGGAATTCAGTATGTCCACATCCCAGACAAAGAGCAGTGCGACTGGATTCGTGAGCGCATCGAAGTGCCAAAACCTTGGAACTACACCATGGAAGAGAAAAGAATGATTCTCGATCGCCTTATCTGGTCGGAGTCTTTCGAAAAGTTCATTGCTAGCAAATATCCCAACGAGAAACGCTTTGGTCTTGAGGGCTGCGAGTCTCTCATTCCTGGCATGAAAGCTCTTATTGACCGCTCCGTGGATCATGGAATCAAACATGTCACCATAGGTATGCCTCATCGTGGCCGCCTAAATGTACTAGCAAACGTCATTCGGAAACCTATCGAAGCCATACTCAACGAATTTTCTGGGGTGACGGACTCGGATAACTTCCTAGCGGGCGATGTCAAGTATCATCTTGGTGCCAACTATGTTCGTCCAACTCCGTCTGGGAAGAAGGTTTCTTTGTCTCTTGTCGCCAATCCGTCACATTTAGAGGCTTGCGATCCTGTTGTCCTTGGAAAGACCCGTGCGATCCAATTCATAGAAAATGACGAGGTTGCCCATACTACGGCCATGGGTGTTTTACTTCATGGTGACGCTGCGTTTGCTGGACAAGGGATCGTCTATGAAACCATGGGCTTCCACAATCTCCCATCGTATGGTACCGGAGGTACAATCCATCTCATCGTCAATAACCAGGTCGGCTTCACTACCGACCCTCGTTTTGCGCGATCGACGCCTTATCCTTCCGATATCGCGAAATCGATTGATTCTCCAATTTTCCATGTCAATGGCGATAACACGGAAGCTGTCACGTTCGTTTGCCAGCTTGCAGCTGATTACCGCGCCAAGTACAAGAGAGATGTCGTCATAGACATTGTCTGTTATCGGCGTTACGGACACAACGAGACAGATCAGCCCAGTTTTACGCAGCCACGGATGTATCAAGCTATTGAGAAGCAGCCCACGCCCTTGACTCAGTACACAAAATTCCTCGTTGGCCGCGGCACTTTCACCGAGAAGGATATCGACGAGCACAAGAAGTGGGTATGGGGCATGCTCGAAACGGCCGCGGACGGCGCAAAGGATTACGTCCCCACTAGCAAAGAATGGCTCTCAGCTTCATGGCCTGGTTTCCCAACCCCGAAGCAACTTGCGGAGCAAATTCTCCCAACGCGTGCAACTGGCGTAGACGAAACGACTCTTAAACACATTGGCAAGGTTATTTCTTCCTATCCCCCGGGCTTTAACGTTCATCGCAACCTCGCTCGCATCATCAAAAGCCGAGGCAAGTCCGTTGAGGACGGCGAGGGTATTGACTGGTCTACGGCTGAGGCGCTCGCGTTCGGTTCCCTTGCCCTAGAGAAGAAGCACGTACGCGTTTCAGGCCAGGATGTAGAACGCGGCACCTTTTCGCAGAGGCACGCGGTTCTCCATGACCAAGACAATGAGCGGCAATACGTACCCTTGAACAACCTTGGTGGAGGTCAAGCACGATTTGTTATCTGTAATTCTTCTCTGTCCGAGTATGGCACGCTCGGCTTTGAGTTGGGTTACTCTCTCGTTTCACCTGACTCGTTAACCATCTGGGAGGCTCAATTCGGTGACTTCTCGAATAATGCGCAAGCAATCATCGATCAGTTTATTGCATCTGGAGAGCGTAAGTGGCTGCAACGGTCCGGTCTGGTCGTGAATCTCCCCCATGGATATGACGGTCAAGGTCCTGAACACTCTAGTGCCCGCATCGAGCGGTTCTTGCAACTTTGTGATGATCATCCCAATCACTTCCCTAACCCCGAAAAGCTCGAGCGTATGCATCAGGACTCCAATATGCAGATTGTGTACCCTACCACGCCCGCCAATTATGTGAGTGGTTGAATAATGCAGTAATAGTGCCGTAAATTCTGATCTCTCAATCACCCCCGTTTCTAGTTCCACGTACTCCGCCGTCAAATTCATCGTGACTTCCGCAAGCCGGTGCGTTCTCCTTGTATGTACCGGGTGTCTAATCACTTACGTATTCTACAGCTCATCTTGCTCTTCTCCAAATCGCTACTTCGTCATCCGAAGGCCAAGTCATCACTTTCCGAGATTGTTAGTGATACCCAATTCCAGCGCTACTTGCCGGAAAGTTCCCTTGAGCTGGTTGCTCCAGAAGATATAAGACGTCATATCCTCTGCTCAGGTAAGTGTTGACATTTCTTATCACGGGCTCGCAGGCGAATTTTCATCGTCATTAGGTCAAGTTTACCATACCCTCCTTCAAGAGCGTGAGGCAAAAGGGATCAAGGATGTAGCGATCAGCCGCGTGGAGCAGATCTCTCCCTTCCCTTATGATTTGGTATGCTTGATTCTTATTGGACGTGGAACGGCATTTCATTATTTCCCAGATTGCTCCTCATCTCGATGCATATCCCCATGCGGATATCCTTTGGTGCCAGGTATAGTTTTTTACAACGTCTTTCCTGTCATCTAACTGATTCGAACTGAACCGTTCAGGAGGAACCACTCAACAATGGTCCCTGGACTTATGTCGGTCCTCGCATTCTTACAGCCGCCAACGGTACCCAACATCACAAAGGCAAATACCCTCTTTATGCTGGCCGTGAACCCACAAGTTCTGTTGCCACCGGGAGCAAGGTACATCGCGGCCCCGATAATTTCTCACACTTGGCTGACATATCCTTCGTTAGGTCCAGCACAAGAAAGAGATTGAAGCATTCCTGTACACCGCCTTTGCCTAATAGAGTCTGCAGGCATTTCGTAAACTGACTATTGCAATGCGTACAGCTTTTGATCCATAACCAGTTAAACTAGTATTCACACAATTTGAGCCCTCTAATTGAATAAATATCACCTCTCCGATCATTTATACAGCGCAACAGCCCGTGATAAGGGCGCTACGCGTCTCAATCACAATAATTTATATACAAAAATGACGAGCGCGACGTAAAACATTCTTCTGGTTATTGTTCAGTGCTGAACGTCAGTAATAGTAACGTTCAATAACTCCGATTACGGGCGTATGAAGGCAATTTGGCAGTGTTTATGGAACAATCCGAAGGGAGCTGCAACCAACGGGGTGTATCGTAGGATAACAAATAATAATACCAGTACTGTATAGATGAACAATGTTTACGCGAAGGTTAGACGCTTTCTAGATCCACTCGGTCGAGTCCGTTCCAAACCACCGGACCCGGGTTGCCCAGAACCCTTCTCTGGCACCACTGATCGCGCCACAGGCTTGTCCTCAAAAGTCAAGAGGTCATAGAGGGACGCGATTTGATCACCCTGAATTATTCCAGATATGTCTGTAATGAGCCTATGTTTCAAATTAATCAAAGTGCCGTCTCCTCACCCTTTGTTCGAGAACGTCGATCACCTCGCGCAAATGTTGCGCCAATACGTTCCGTTTCACGACGTTCGACGCAGCGTCCATAAGTCTGTACTGGTCGGCCAGCTCGGTGTAGATGCTAATGTCCAGAGCGTTCGCTATAAGACAAACTTTGAGAAGGTGCAAGCACATACCCTTTATAATGAGTAAAATCATCCTCCAGCTCCCTTAGCACGCGCACGAGCACGGTTTGCGGAGGGAGGCCATCGTTCCTTGCATCCTCGTTCAAGAAATCGAAGTTTACACCGTTCCTTTGGAGTGGGATGCCGCACTCCTCGTTCTNCAACCGAACCCTCTTCAAAGCCTTCATCCTCGTCGTTTGCGTCCGCAACCGTGACTTTACGGCCCTTGCTTGCAGGATACCACAGCGGTCTTGGCGCAGGTTCGCGGTGACGCCGGCGGTGGCAGACAGTGCACGTCTTTGCGTTATGTTCTGGCGCAGAGAAAAACATCTGCTCGAGGCGTGCTCCACGAATTTGCGGGAATGGTGCCTCCTCCCCAGTGTGTTGTTCTCGAGCAGCGTGAGCTGGCGTTGGGGCAGGGGGGCGAGAGTCTTGTATGATGGGAGGTATGGGTGAACTTGACGCTTGTCGCCTTTGTCGGCGAGTACTGTCCGGAGTGGCAGCGCGTTCCAATAAAGATGCTGCAATAGACGAGTTGCGTGCCGAACCTATCGACGATGCTACGCTCGGCGCACGGTAAGATCCATTGCTGCTGAGTGAACTCCCTAGCCTAGACGATGAGCGTGACCGTTCTGAGCGTCTCTCCTCAAGTTCTGCGGAAATGCGTTCCACTTCGCTATCCTCGACATAGCGTCGTGCATTGCTCCTAGTACCTGTAATCTGAGCCGTGTCTGTAGTAGTATGGCCAATGCGCGTTTTTCGGTCAAGCAGTGCACGACTTGCGAGAGCAGGTTGGATATCTTCAATCGCGTAGTCATTGGCATCTTGTTGTATATTGAAACGTTCATCTTCGCCCTCTTGTTCTTTTTCCGTTTCGAAAGCGTTGATGTCTTCCATTTCGTCCGAGACATGGGCTTGCGGCTCATCGTGGGCGCGAGAGACACCACGCTCCCTTCTCTCTCTGAGACCTTCTTCCACGACACCTTTGAGCACCTCCACCTCTCCGGCGATTTTTTCCACCTCGCGCCTGAGGAGGTCGACCTCGCGCACCTTCTGTCGGAGCGTATTCTTGTCCGCTTCCCGGAGAGAACGTAATTCATCGAGCAGCGTCTTATGTGATGCAAGCTCGGAGGTGAGTCGGGCCATGTGAGATCGAAGAGTAGCAATAAGGGATTCCAAAGCTATGTGAATCTGTTTGGCGCAAGGAGAGACGGATAGATAGCGTATATCTGCGGACCTTTTTTCTCCTCTACTGCCTGTATATAACGCTTCTGCCCTTCGTCAGTGTCTTCAATAGCGCGCGCTTTGCCTTTTGATTTTGCTGTGACGACATCTTCTCGCTGCTGTCTCATCTTAAGCTCGTCATGCTGCATGACTAGCTCGCGCTGCCTGTCAACATCCTGTCTGCATACATCCAACTCGCGTTCAAGTTCCTTCATGCGTCTCCTAGAAGTGTGATTTTCTGCGTCTAGATGAGCGATCTTCTTTTGAAGGTGGTTCATAGCTAACTGCAAATGAACTAAGAAAGGCTGTAAAGAGGAGGACGACGGGGAATAGGAAGAGAGGCAAACCATGTCCTTCTTCATCCCCATGACCCTTGCCTGTGTCCCTGTAGGGTTGATAAGATTGACCCTTGGCAGGACTCTCGACAGCAACTGTTAGACCTGTCACATCAGGTAATTGAATTTGCGTTTTCTTCACATTTGAGGAGTTGACGGCAAGGTTTTCTGCCATTCTCTATTAGCGTGCGGAATTAAATTGTGATTGAGACTTACGCGGAATAGCTCTCGTCTTGGCTACACCCTGCACTGACCCGCTCTTCCTCGTGCCAGCGTGGATCCCTTCTACCTCCATGGGAGCGTGCCATCTGCTTTGTTCAGCCTCTATTTCGCGTGCCAGGCCCCTTGCCAGCCTCGTGAAGTTCGAGTTGCCGGTAGAAGGTGTAGGTGGGCGAAGTACGTTGTTCGAGTTCGGGTTAGCCATCCGCGTTTGCAATTGGACCTTCCGCGGTCGTGGCGTCGGTTCACCTTCTCCTGCCCCCACCTGTGCTACACGAAGAGAAGATGGTCGTGCAATGACAGCCTGAGATTGAGGTAGATGTTGTGAATCAGGATGTACCGAAGTGGACGACAATCCGCGTGCAGATCCACGCACATGAGCTGGGGATGCGGAACGAGCTTGCAACGCAGGAGAGCGAGGTCGCTTTGGAGACAGCGTTAGGTATGACAAAGCATCGGAGAGTTTAGGCTTTGGTGATGTCGGGTCTGGGGTATCTGGCTCTGACGAGGAGGAAGATGTAGATTGTTCTGAGTGAGGAGAGCGAACGCGACGAGCAGCGGCTCTGACGTGTTGTGTGGATAGGATTTGATCAAGCTCGGCTGTGCTATCCACTATGAGAGGGTCGAAAGGCACAGAGTTTGACTTGATATAGAAGACGGGAAGTTCATAAAACGTAGCGGAAAAATAGAAAGAAAACTCACAGCATGCCGTGACGGCGCTTTCTCTGTGTCGAATAAGCTGAATTGAGTACCTATGCCAGCAATGAGGTCTTGTAAGGGTCGCTCCGGGTCGTACTCTGCACCGCTGAGGCTGACATCTCGTCTGTCCCCTCGCCCACCAAGACCAGCGCTGAGCGTGAGCGCACTAGCGTGATGAGCTGCTGTTGATAACGTCTCACCCCCGACGAAAGGATGAATTCCTTCGTCGTCCTCGACAGAGCGATACGACCACGCATGTAGTTGACTTGGCCCATCATCCATATCGAGGTGGTCTCTGGAAGGATCGATAGAATTAAATGCAGATAACGGGGCTGAGACGACCGGGCGATGGCGAGGGTTCTCAACAGAGTACTCGTCGTGGGTGCTGGAGGTGAGATGAAGAGACAAATCTGTGTGAAAAAGATTGTTTTCGAGCTGAATGCGAGACTGCTCCTGCTCATCTCCCGCGATGCTGATATCGAACTTTGGTGGTGCTCCCCTCATGTTGGTGCACAAGGACAAGTTGGCGGTCACTCAGCTGGCGAGGGTCACAAATCCAACCGAGAGGCGCGTAGGTCACGTGTTCGCGTATCCTCCTCTTCCGCCAGTTTCCACAATGTCAGCAGAGGAAAGAATACACAAGAGCCATCACCCATCGCAGTCGGGTAAGAAAGCTGAAAAGAAGTCAAAGGGAAAAGAAAAACATCATGGTTCGAATGAGAAGGTACTTATTAAACTTCTGCTTCACTGTCACCACCATCTCTCATTGTCCCTCCCTCTGTGCTGTCAGGCATTCGCACCTAGATCAGGTAGAAGAGCAGAAAGACAAGGGCGCCGTGCAGCAGAAAGGGATCAAACCCGCCTCCACGTTCCTCTTGTCGATCGTACCCCCAGTGATATCCCTCCGCCGATTATAGTCGCCATTGTGGGCCCACCGGGCGTTGGAAAGAGTACTCTTATCAAGTCCCTCGTCCGGAGGTACAGCAAGCAGACACTAAATGACATCAGAGGACCTGTGACGGTTATTAGCGGTAAAAAACGGCGGCTTACTCTGATCGAGTGTAACAATGACCTCGGCTCTATGATCGACATTGGCAAAGTTGCAGACCTCGTTCTTCTCATGATTGACGGATCATTTGGCTTCGAGATGGTGAGTCTATCAATTACTTTGCCCTATCTCAGACGTGCTCATTCTTTTAGGAAACGTTTGAGTTCCTCAACATCCTCCAAGCCCATGGATTCCCAAAAGTTATCGGCGTTCTTACTCATCTGGACCTTATCAAAAAGGCCGCTACCCTACGCACCACCAAAAAGGCGTTAAAAAAGCGCTTCTGGGCTGAAATTTATCAGGGTGCCAAGCTTTTTTATCTGTCTGGCGTTCTCAACGGGCGGTACCCTGACTCTGAAGTCCTCAACCTATCCCGCTTTATCTCTGTCATGAAATTCCGCCCTCTTATATTTCGCAATGCCCATCCATACTTCCTCGCAGACCGTTTCGAAGACCTTACTTCTCGTGAACAAATACGCTTGTCAGGGGGCAAATGCGATCGCACTGTCACACTTTACGGTTACCTTCGTGGAACCAACCTACGAGAAGGCACTAAAGTGCACATCCCTGGCGTTGGAGATCTAGATGTCAATTCTATTACACTGCTCGGCGATCCATGTCCATTCCCCACTGCTGAGTCGGAAAAGCGTCGGAAGCTTAGTGAGAAGAAGAAATTGCTCGTGCATGCGCCCATGAGCGACGTTGGTGGAGTTATGTATGATAAGGATGCTGTGTGGGTCAACGTTCCGGGTAGTTTCACTCGTGGAAATGCAGATGGTAGGCCTTCACTACTTCTCTCTTGCTCCTCCATTGATGCGACCCAAACAGCACCACAGGGCGAGGGTGAACAGATGGTGATGGATTTGCAGGATGTGAGCGAAACTTTAGAGGACGCAGTGACTCGCAGCCAGATTCGTCTCTTTGGCTCCTCTTCGAAGTCTCTCTCTCTCGACCCGTCGTCTAGCCGACATGGCCTTTCTCGCATGGAAGTTGATGATAAGAGCGAAGGGAGCGACGAGGAGGATAAAGGACATGAGAATGACCCCGATGGGGATTTCGACAGCGAGGAGCTCCCTTACAGCGAAGATGAGAATGTAGAATTGCATTTTACCGGGCGTCCGACCCTTCGATCTGGGAACCGATCAGCGGACAGGATGCCGCAAATACATGGACGAGAAGGAGCCAACATTGATTACGCGGAAAGCGATTCGGACTTAGGAGATGATGGCAAGGGCGTTCTCTTACCCATCGACTTGGATGACAACAACCACCTGGATCTAGAGGGCAACACGGATAGCGTAGACGAGGAAGTCCCCAAATGGAAATCCAATTTACTGGACCGAGCAAGCGAATCGTTCAGGCTTGCACAACGCAACAGACGCAAGGACTGGACGACACTCATCTACTCCAGTACTCTGTCTCCACGTCAGATTATCCGAGACGATGAAACACATGCTGCTGGTCAGGATGAAGATCATGAGAACAACGAAGACGACACCTTTTTCACGTTCAAAAAGATGGCCGACACCGACTTTGATGCATTGGACGCCACGAAGGAAACAAATGTTTTGGATCACTTAGAAAGGTGGGAGGAGGAGGAGGCGCTTGATTCCATTCGACACCTATTCATCACAGGTGAAAATGATGCATCCGTAGCCGACGGCACTGGTGTTTACGATGGTACTACGAGTGACGACGGCGTTGACCGGGACGAGAAGGCTCTCTCGGATGACGACGGGGGCACTCTGAAAGTAGCTGACGATGATGCAGATTCTCAATCTGCTCTTGTGGCCAAAAAGGAAGCCCTCAAACGTAAATTCGACGAGCAGTACGATGACCCTGAGTCGTCTAAGCAAGATTTTTACGTGGAAGCAAAGGAGGCTATGTCTGCTCAGCAAGCTATCAATCGTGCTGAATTTGCAGATGTCGATGCCGCTACGCGCGCGCTTGTGGAGGGTTACCAGCCAGGCTCATATGTTCGCATCGAACTTGCCTCCGTACCTTACGAAATGTCTGAGCATTTCGACCCTACTCGTCCGCTGGTTGTAGGCGGACTCTTACGTGCAGAAGAACAATTTGGCTTTGTACGAGTGCGTATCAAGCGCCATCGTTGGCACACACGCACACTGAAGACAAATGACCCACTCATCCTGAGTTTGGGATGGCGGCGCTTCCAAACGATTCCCATATACTCGCTTGATGACCATTCAATTCGGATGCGCATGTTGAAGTACACGCCAGAGCATATGCATTGCTACGCGACCTTCTACGGACCGGTATCCACCTCCAATACAGGATTCTGTGCGTTCAATTCCCTGGAGGATGGCACAGCAGCCTTCCGTATAGCCGCAACCGGAGTAGTACTGGATATTGACCGATCGACAAAGATTGTCAAGAAGTTAAAGCTAACTGGCGTTCCGTACAAGGTTTTCAAGAATACGGCGTTCGTGAGAGACATGTTCTCGAGCGCGCTGGAAGTGGCCAAGTTCGAGGGGGCAAATCTCAGGACAGTGTCTGGCATACGTGGACAAGTTAAGAAAGCGCTACCGAAGCCTGATGGTGCATTCAGAGCTACATTCGAAGACAAGTTGTTAATGAGTGGTTCGCGTTATCTCTCCTTGGGAGAACTTTTCATGCGATAATTATCTTAGATCTCATATTCCTTCGCGCCTGGTACTCCATCCAGCCACGCAAATTCTACAATCCCGTTACATCCCTCCTTCTTTCAAGTGGTTCAGGGTGGGCAGGTATGCGCCTCACCGGCCAGGTACGACGCGAGCAAAGCCTATCCGCACCGCATAAACGTGACTCGGTGTATAAACCCATCGAACGCCTCGGTCGACGTTTTAACCCACTCAAAGTTCCTCGCAAACTGCAAGCAGCGCTACCTTATGCCTCCAAACCGAAGCTCATGAAGCCGCAGAAGAAAGCCACATATCTTCAAAAGCGTGCTGTGCTACTTGAGCCGGAAGAGAAGAAAGCATTAGCAGTGATGCAACAGATGCAAGCAATACGAAAGGAAGTCATCGTGCGAAGAAAGGAGAAGAAACAGGGGCGCGCTGAAACTCGGAAGAAGCGACTTGAAAAGGATGAACAGAGACAAAATGAGAAGAAGAGGGAGGAGAGGAAGGAGCATATGCGGATAGCGGGAATCAAAAACAAGCGCGAGGCGGAAAGCGGGGAAAGTGGTGGTCGGAAGAGAAGGAAAATCTTGTAACGACGAATGCCAAGTCGGAGACGCAGTGTTGCTCACCTGCGAGAATAACTGATCCAGCTATCCCTTGTGACGGTCAAGGCCGATCGCCATTACACTTGGCATCCCCAGCTAGTCGGGGTCCAACACAAAAAGTATTCACAGCAGTGGATGGCACCAACAGTGCTATGACTCTGGACCGAGCCAGAAAAACTTCTCATACACGGATTACTGTAAAGCTCGCGCGAAACCAGAAATGGAAAATTGGGGTCCTTTCTTTCCCTCTTCAGGCGTTTGTCTCCATCTTGCTCTCTTCCTTCCAGACTTCGAAGAGAGCAGCTTTCGAAAATTTTACTCTCATTCGTATTTACACAGACTATCTGAGCATCTGGAATGTTGCAACCTTTCGTACGTACAAATTCCAGTCACGGTAACGGTACGATACTGCAGCGCCACCTATGCCTTTCCTTGGTTTAGATATGAAACCAATCCTTTTAGCATGTTAGTTGGGAATATTCATGCTACACGTTACAGATTGCCGGTTCTGGCGTACGCAGTGTTTGGAGCATCTTGAATGATCTAGTGTCTCGTGTGTGGATCCCACAAGGCCAATTTCACCTCTACGTTCCGATGGGCTCTTGAAAGAAAGCTCTATTCGGGGTGCAAATGGCTTCGTGGGGTCTAGAGGCTTATTCGCAATTACTGATGTGACCCAAATTTGTGGCTACAGGGTGGCAGGAAGCACCCAGACAGTGATCTCCAGCGCCATGTCTGGCAAGTCCCGAAGAACTTTAGCTGTCATTCAGACTTCAGAACGGCCATTCGAGGTAACGACGATGAATATTTAACGGTTCACCTTCCGAATTTATTTCGGTGCTTGGCCACGGCGTATGCTTTGCCCTTCTCTGCACGCTGCTCTGCTTCACATCTGACACTGATCTGTGCCGGTGTCGACCAGTCTAGGAAGAAAGAAGCGACTGTCGAAGTTCTTCGACGACGGGTTGCGCAGCAGCAACAGATAATGGAACCCCTCTAAGTTTTAGATAGAACACCTCCGGGTTTGGCCATCGAAATCCGTCGGACAACGAGAACGAGAGCGTGCCAGGCGTGTGCCTCCTCAAGGTCTCAGTTAGTTAGAAGATGTCTTGGCCATCACACTTTAGACACGGGAAGGGAATAACTGGTTGTATTCCGCTGTGACTCCGTGGCTAAGTCACTGTAGTCATAATGAACGTTACCACCATACCTGCTGGACAGACCATAAGTTGAAGGATCCGGGTCCCTTTCGCATTGTCATCTAACTTATCGAAGATATGAAGTCGGAAATGACGTGAAGAATCGGACAAGGTGAAGTGCCGGACCTCGGGTTCGGTGTGCGACGTATTACACAAGTACGGTATAGATTATGATGAATATGGCGACACAGCAAATGAATACGTTATAGGACGTGTGATAAATGCGTAATTTAGATATGAAGAGTTGGCAAATGTAACTTAAGTTAGGTATCATAAGGGCCAGTTGTTCGTCCCCCAAGAGCCACTTCAATGGAATCGAAGTCGCTCACCGAGAACCTCCGCTAGTTCCAATCCGTCGTCATTCGTGAAGTTTACGCAGCCCACCACTGCCACATCTTCCAGCGGGAACACATCAGCAGCCCATCTTTTGGCGATCGATCCGTCCGTTGCGCGCACTCTCTCGCGAATGGCCTCCACGATCGCAGTCCCGCTCAGTCGCCGACAATTAATCAACTCAAGACTTCGGAGCCTTGACAAGAGTAGACTTCCGCTTGCGTCCGGCGCGAGCATGCGCACGACACGATCTGCCATGTCGCTCGCGACAATTCGAAAATCCGTCAACGACCGGGCGTGGAAGAACAGCCATGCAAAGTCCTTCGTCCGCATGTCGGCATAGTCCATCTCTAGTACATGTAATGGAGGGGAACTGCGACTTAATAGGCTACGGAGTCCCATGCCTGTTGCGTGGTCGCTATGCGGCGATTGGGAATAATCCGCGAACTCGTCATCCGAATCTCCATCTTCGAGGGCACACTCAAGACCGAATGCTAGTGCACGGGGGAATGGGATATCCGTTACAATGGGAGGAGGGGTCTCGCAGTGGCTCGTGGTTGACTCGATAAGTGGGCTGCCAGAGATAATGTTTGGCGTTGGCGAACGGTCGATCGGTGAACGGGACGGGAGAGGAAGATAAGGGTTTAGAACAGGAAAGTCGATGTCAACGTTGAGATGTTCAAGGTAAAGCTCCCGCAAGGCGGGAGTGTGGAGATGTGAAAGTAGAATGCGCGTGGAAAGCGTGCTATGCAAGACGAGAGAACGTAACCGCGGGAGTGAGACGATGGGTGGTGGGCATCGAATGTCCTCGGGAGTGATCAGCGGCTCCAATAGCGACCCTGTGAATGAGAAAAACTCAAGCTCTGGACAAACGGTGAGGAATCGAAGAAGGTCGTCCGGACGAATGCTTAGAGTTAATGAGCTCTCTGAAATTGAAAGTGTTACAAAGCGGAGTGGGCTGAGTGTGAGC
>QLPC01012226.1:0-19133 GCA_003314055.1 Lactifluus hygrophoroides
TCTATTGACAATCAAACTATTGGTTTTCCATGTATCTCAACACCAGGATGAGGGACTCGCCAAAGACATCTGGGACCGTATATTCCAAGAAGGTACGTAGATCCCATGCATGAAGCCCGACTTCTTGCTGAATGTTAGGACAGCTTTACAGGATACTCCCCCTCCCGAAGCCTTGGAGCGCATCCAGGGAACAATTGTCCCCCTGGGGAAACGGTTCCATGGTTCTGATTCCAGTTTTCCATTCAGTTCGTGCAATTCTCTTATTAGCCAACAACAACTGATGGTCAGATGGACAGAGCATATCGCTCGGCTCCTAGTTGAGTTCCAGTTAGCGAACACAGAGACTGTGCCGCCTGGCTGGGCCGTCCGTGTTTTAGTCCGATGTGGAATACCATACGTGGAAATATGGGACGTATTTCATCAGATGTATGAATCCCAGGTATGATCCAATGTGAATTCAGCGGGGCTGGATTTTCATGCCTTTCTTCCCTAGGTTCCGCCGTTTAGTTCGCAATCTGCGGTTCAGATGCTTTCTGCTGCGATTTGTGTGCTTTTCCAAGATTGGCTAGAGGCAGAAAAGCACACTCCTGGCGAATATTTCCCAGCTGACCGTATCGACTCTGCCGTAGAGCTGTATCTCCGAGAGCTGGAGAGAGGCGATAGCCAAAAGGTTACGCGCGAGGGCTATGAGCGTATTCGACGGGAGCTGCGGAGGTTTTGGTAGCTTGGCTTGAGGTCGCGCATGGTATATCACGTGGTGTCTAGATGAGGAATAAAACTACTGACAGCCGCCTACGCGGAAGTAGACTACGCATTAACTTCCAGTATACTCTCTTCTGCGCGTAGGAGGACACGTTTCGTCAACGATTCCGTAAATTTGTAGACTTGATAGACCATGCTGGAGAGCGTTCATATTGAGCGAGCAGTAGCACGTAATGTCCGCGGCGAAAGAATGACTTACCGTAAGGCCCCTACTGCAAGGAGAAGGATGATCACAACCGCGGCGGTATCTCGGGAGCCGCTGCTACGTCTTCCCCGATTTCCTCTCGAACGAGCAATCCACTGGAGGGGGCTGAGAAGTGGTAACGAGAACAACATATGGACCAAGGAGGCCGCGCCCACGACCGGTAAACCTAAGATGAAACGACGAACAAAACGCCACACAATACCGCGGTCGGACGAAGCCTCCGCACTGTCTGGTGTGGTTGAGAATGACAAAACTTCAGGGTCAAGGATCCCGCCGGTTTCATCTTGAATGATGCGTAGGGCAGCACGGACAAGATCACGGCCGACAGTATACGGATTTGTCCAAGTCCAGTATCCGCCACCGGTAATAAAATAGATGGAAGAAGAAGAGCCGTACGAGTCATACGCGGGGTCGTCCAAAGAGGCGAGAACGGTGGTTGTCAAGAACGACGACGCAAAGACTATGCTTGTGAACAGGATCGTAGACAAGGTCGCGATCGCAACTGCGGAGAACGGGAACGATAGAATTATTTATTTTTATTTGAGATGAGGGAGGAAAAAGGGATATGTTTGGGAGAGACGCGGCGAACCTGGGTTAGTAGCGAGACCGACTACCCTGGTACGGGCAAATCGGTAGTGGTAGTGGCATTGCGGACAAACAAAAAAGGCAGAGGCGTTTGCTGAGCTGTTCCTCCAGCGTTGAAGGCAAGCGAGATGTACGTGCTATTCGTAACAGTACGAAAAAAAAAAATTATGATTTGATCAGCTTGATTGAGAATGCCGAAAAGACACAGAAGGGGTAAAGCCGTACGCTGACGGTGCCACTACACAAACAAGGCCGGATGAGACGACCAAGGGCGGGATCGGGACCATCAAAACATATCCTACATTGTGGTTGCTCGCGGGTGTTTGTATCCTCTGCCTCTGAACGACGTTCCATCAAGGTGAGCGAGAGCTTATGTGGAGTGAGTATATGCAGGTAATGAGCATGTAATTGCCACGTGTGCTTGTGAGAAATCCGCAGAGGACGGGTCTGGGCGGGGATACCCAAATTAGGAAAAGCGCTCACGCGTGAGCGTGTGAAAATTTTCAAACACAGTGAAAGGAACAAGGGCGCTCCATCTCATCTATGACCGCCAAGGGCCGAAGGCAACTGACAATTAAGCTTTAGACCTGTCGAAGCGCTACATACTGTATGGTGCCGGTAAACTAAATCGCACTAAAAAACTAAACTGCTTTACCCTACTGTGGTTTCGACCAAAAAAAAAAATTATTAAAGTCAGCAACAATTTTTACTAGGGCGCCTAGGAGTCCGTTCTTTTTCTTAATCTTCTATTCGTTAGCTCACAGATAGCAGCGGGAAAAAGTGCTTGGCGGAAGCGCAGCCGGCCACTGGCTTTCACGGATTGCAGTCTCCCACTCGTTGGCATGTGAGCGATACAGGTCTAGTGCTGCGCGCGCGTTTTCCAACTGGTCGGCGCAGAGCCACGCCACCGAAAATAAGCCGCTGCCCTTTCAGCATTCAGGGGAAATAACAACGCACGGGGTTTTGTTGTCCCTCTTGACATCGTCTTCCCATGAGCTGAAACGTTAAGGTTGGTAACCGAACGAGTTGGTTAGGTGATCGAAGGGCGTTGCGGAATGGCTGATACAAAGCGACGTCACGGGTGAAAAGTGCAGGGTGCGGAATGCCTAGAACTAAATGGGAGAAGCGACGGTTACCCGCTGTTGCGACACCTTCCTGAAACATATGTTACGGCGGCCTACCGGAAAGGTCATTCCATAGACTGTGCCCCACGATCACTTTGTCCTTGATTATTTCGGCAACCTGACGCTGGACTTGGGAAAAATCCTTAGCGGAATCTTTGTACGAGCATCGAGTCAGTTTCCCCGGTAGAAGAAAAAGTGAGCTTTTATAGCCAACGGTAGTCTTACCGGGACTGAGATGCGCGGGTGTAATACCGGTTGTGGACGTTCGGTAGTCAGTAACGGCCACTGTCGGAGCAACGTAGCAATCCAACAAGGTGGCGCCCCTGAAATCGCATATTCCGACTCGACTTGTATAGACATTACCGCATCAGTCCCTTCCTTCTTTCCCAATACCGCGGGTGAGCAGCAGATGATGAACTTACGCAACCATGGCAGTATTACCTCCAGGGCCAACACCGACAACAGTGCATGATAGCGCAAGCACCTGTTCGGCAGCCGGAAAAATATGATGAGGAGCCATCTCGAAAAAAAAAGATCGAAAAAATGAAAGAAAGAGACGATGAGGGTGAGTACGTTCTCCCCCTCGTACGCGGCGATTTTATGGTGAAAATTTGAATTATTGACGATTTCGATCTTAGACGGACATCAGGTCAGAAAGCACAAGCACGAAACGGCAAGGGGTGACATGGCCGAGAATAATTTAAATTATGCTCTTAGAAGTGCTGAAATCTCCATTGCTTTGAAGACCAGGGTGGAGTACCGAGATCCACAAGGGCGAAGCAAAAAGAAAAGAGTTGTCGCGGAATGAGCGAATTGACAAGAGATCATTCAGCGAAGAAGTGTGACGGGCGCAGATTGCATTGATAACGCTTTTTTTTCTATTCTGCGCATGCTTTTCCAGAATTGTGGTTAGTGGTGGTGAGGTGAGCATCAGCTGGTAGCTCGCCGCGTCGGAGGCAATCGATTTAGAGTGGAGATCAAGATACAATAAATCTGACAGCCCATTGACATGTCACGAGGGATCTACAGCGGAAAGAAGACTTCTTTTATCGGCCGTGTGACCAGACAAAGTGAGTTTGGTGTGTGCACGAAAACAGCTGAGAAGGACACGTGGGGCCTAGCTAGGTGAGGGGAGTCATCGAATCGATGTAAGTGGCGGTCTCAACCAAGCCAGAGTGCGGGTAAAATGCTAATCAAACTTTGCTTTTTCATTATCCCTTCTGGTAGTGTGTAGCGAAGCCACGTGCCCAAAGGTAGCGGGATCTCTTGAAACGGGGTGAATGGACGGGTGTTGTGTTGACGGAGGCGGCGAAGGGGAAGACTGTGTTGATCATCACGGAGCAATCGAATCGTGAGGAGAAGATGTCGCGCTGAAACGATTCAAATTTTTGAGATTGGCTATCGAGTACCCAACTCTATGTACACTACCACTGTAATCTCGGCTTCCTCGGTCAATGGCCAGCTTTCAACGCCCTCCAAGCCCGGCGCAGCAGCCGATCTTCGTACAATCGCTCCGTCCCGGCTCTCGCTAACCGCAGGTCCGGGTGCCGCGAGACACTGCGTCGTTTCGATGTCCCACCATGAAAGACTTCACGTTCCAGACTCCACATCCACCAATTCTTCCGACGTGTCTTGATACAAGTCACCCATCGTTTTGTCAGGTTCACCCGTTTCTCCTTAACCGCCAAGGCCAATAATCGCCTTTCCACACGAGGACTAACAACCGAGTTGCCCCATCGGTGGCGGAACCATCCTACGAGCTTGTGTCCGACGATACCGCATTGTTTTGCCCCTTTCAAGTGTCCCAGTAAGAGAAAAAGCGTCGTACTGTTGGGTTTCAATTCGGGACACACGGCGTGGAAGCCCCGGAGATCCCGAAGCGCACGATAGTACGTGGCTAATGTGCGGTTTCTTGGAATTGCGGCCAAGTGCAAGTGGACGAGGCGCAGCCCTAAATTTTTTGGATCCGTGGCGAGGAACTGTGTGGTCACTTGATGGGCGGCCTCTCGTTGCTGCATTCTCAATAACGCAGCCACAGTCACGTATACAACGCGGGTCGGTGGTGTGTCCTTTGGTGATATCCCGAGTTTTGGCAACTGGCGCATGACGTGACGGTAACGCGCAAGATCAGACATCCCTGGGTCGCGAATTTGTGTCATGCCCCTGAAAGCCCTGCGCTTAACAGTGCCCAGGAGCTCAGCCCAGACTTGGACTGGGACACCATCAGAAGCAAATGGTGCACGTGAAAGGTTTTTGGGTAGCTCCATAACGAGTTTGTAGGCGTCAGACCATCGTCCTTCGCGAACGAGGAGCCGTACACAGAGTTTCCACGTTGTGAGATCCTCTGTCACCCGAGATGCGCGCATGGATTGTAGTAAAGTATGAGCGGTACCAAATGCCGAATGCCGAATGGCTAGTTGAAGAAGTAAGTTGTAGGACCGAGTCGACTGCTCCTCTGGAAATGAACTGTGGTACGAGACAAGAGATTTGATGGATGCATGAGGGTAGGAATGATAGAAATGAAGGAGCCGCCGAAATAGCGAATTTCCACGACCATGGATACTGGAATGTGTGACTGAGGGCTGCGAGGAATTACGAACGCCGGGTGAAATCAGGATTCGGTTGCCTTTGACGGCTGTCGATGGTGTGATAGCATGTTCTAAGAAGTCAACGTGACAATCGGGCAGAGACGCTCCATACGTGGTGTCGCGGGAAGCGTCGTGCGGTGATTGCAGTCGTTGATTTTTTTGGCTTACGAGTGAACGCTTCTTGAAACTCCGGTTGGAGTTGGGCAAAGGAACGTTGCTGAATACAGGGAGAAAAGGTGCGGATTCTGCTGGTGCTCGGGACGAATAATGCCGCAAAAGTCTATGCTGCTGCACGCTTGAATTGCTACAAGGACGTAAACAATAAGATATGCGGTTGCTAAAAGTGCTCTGTGAGAATGGGGAAAAAACATGCTTAGCATTGCGCACGGTATGGGGGTTATTGGGACGTGGCTATCCTCAGTGCTTGGCCCAGCACGACGGATGTTGACTGGGCTACAACCTTTCTGGACGCGTGAATATGCTCGAGCTGCTGCCTCTTGAAAGATAGTGTAGAACGGTGAGTGATGGTGTATTGCCGAACGAGCGACATGGTTGATCATGCACCCGAGACGGTCGCTGCAGCCTTGGCTTGAGCCCCGCCGAGCTGCAACTGAAAGTCTGTCACAAGCTGTCACACGACCATTTACTTTCAAAGGTTTGAGTCCGGATGTCACAGAGACTGCTGTAATGCTATCAATAATACACACTCTGCGCCCTAATCAAAACAGCTAGTGGGTCGTAGTCATCATGAGCTAGTTAGATAACAAAAAAAAAGAGAATGCAGTATAATCTGTGAATGCAGCTAGAACATAGGTAAAAAAAAATGCAGGATAGCGTCGCCACGTTCTCAGTCTTCCATCATCGTTTGTCCAACCCGTCCAACCAACCACCCAACCTTAGCTATCCAGCTATCCCTGATCTCGCGTAGAGATTCAAGCCCATTCCCCTTAGCGTCAGTAAATTCATCGAGAACACGCTCCCAACCCCGAACCGTTTCCTCACCAAACATACCAGCTTGTGTGTTAACAACGTCATCCACGTACTCTACCCACGCTTTCCATTCGTCTAGCAGCCGCGAGAGAATGAGGGGAACTAGCGTGGCTTGCGTTAGGGATGGCTGGGCAAGAATGTGTGATGTAAGGGATTGCAAGAAAAGGAATGTCTCCGATGGAGGACACCTATCACGGCGTAGAGGTTGGGGGATATCCGAGGGCTGGGAATTCGAGTTGAAGGTCCTTTGTGAGAAGTAAGGAAGGTACGACTGAAAGGATGCAACAAAATCGTTGACATGAGGCCGCAGTCTAGACACTACGTATTCTTCTCGCATCCCGCCTGCAGTATCGGAGAAGGCATATGAACTGGCGCCGAATGTCTGTTGGGGGACGTGGCTGCCAAATCCCAGCGAAGAAGGTGGATAATTGGTGGGCCTGCTCACGGGACTAGACCCAAAACCGAAGCCGAGAGGCGAAGTCAACGATATCTGAGACGGTGGATGATTGGAGTATGGGAATGCTTCACGGAGCCGCTTGGCGGATTGTGTCAGGGCTTGCAAAGCAGTGTCGAGAGAAGGTCGTGGAATCAATGAAAGTATAACAGGTTTCAACGCAGGCTGAGATTGAATCAATGAATTAAGGAGGGGTAGTAATGATTGTGATGGGAGACTCGCTATGGAAAATGTTCAGTTCATTGAACAATGAAGGTGTCATTTGACAAACCTAGAAGAACTCCAACATCCACATCCTGATTCTCTACGCTTGAATTATTAATATCTTTGGGAGTCCTTCCTCCTTTGTGCTCTTGCGCAAATGTTGGATTATTCCGCGCGCGTTTGGGCGCAGCTCGTTTAGGACGTTCAGGCGTCGGGCTTCTTTCCATCGCAACGTCTCGTGTACCGGGATTATGTCCAGATGATGGCTCTGCTTGCTCTTCATCTTGTTCAAATCGTCTTTTGAGAGTTCGGGAAGGATTGGAAACGGAAGGAGAAGACTGGGCGCTATTTGTGTGAGTATGGGGAGACCTTCCTACAAGGGAGGTTGGCATGGATAGAGTGAGACCACGGCCAATTTGGGGAGGATGGCCGAGAGGGTTTGAGTATAAATCTATCTGTGGATGGGGTTGAACGACGTTGGTCATTGTCAAAGGTGCGTCGTGGTCAACGTCTGGATGACAGTCGTAAGTCCTCACCTCATTCCGTGTTCGATCAGGACGCAGGTGGCATCCTGGCCACGCGACATTCACGTGACTTTACGATCACCCGGAAAGCCACCTCCGGGCCACCCCCGGACGGGCCGGGCGGCCACCGATAGACGCGATTGCGGGTTCCTTGTTGCCCCCACCAGTTGCCATGAAGGAGACCCTTCTGCGTTTATCTTTGTGGTTGCAATATTAATAACTGGACGGGGATCAAGTCTACGGTTGCACACATGTTATATGCACTGGCAATACACCGTCTTTCTACTAGTACAATTGGACCCACAGCGAAACGAAAAAAAACTTCTTCGCATTCGCAAACCAATGAGCTATGTTCTATCGTAACCGCGTGACCCAATGTTTATGCTTCCGGGAGTATGATAGTGCCGCGACTAGGACCACTAGTGCGGTGATCGTCCTTTCACCTGGTTTGTGGCTTCTGTCTCAGGTCTGGCTATCCCAGATTCAGTACCTGTTCCTGGACTGGACTCCTTACAATGCTGGTGTTGTGGAGGGGTAGAGCCATCGCCAGATCCTGGTACAGTAATTGGACAGGACTTTCATTTCAGGGACTCAAGTTGCGTTCATGCGCGGTGTCGGAGATGCGCAGTTGTCATCATTAATGTCAAAACCGCCACCTCGGGAAAAGGCAACCTCGATGACGGGATTGTCAGAGTAACGCACTAGAGGGATGAGCCTGAAGGGGACGACGCCACATTTCTTTGCAGGACTTAGATCCAGGGCCGCCTACAATTACGCCAGTGTGCCGTGGCGTAACCAAGTATGAGAAATGTCGCTGATGAAAAAAAATGAACCGTGAAAGGCACATCCCTAAACTTAGGCACATCATCACCGTGACTCCACTGGCATGGGAAGTCAGCGTGACGTAGCCGTGGATTTTGGCGCTTGGGCAGTATTTGGGACGAGTACTGTAACTGTTATTCGGTATTCAGTAATAGGAGTACAACTTGGGCCGAAACAAAAATTTAAGTCGTCGTACAGCTACATTAGTGCAGGTTGAATAGGCGCGCACGGGGGACGCCGGCCGGTCACTGCACTGCATTGTTACTGCGCGTTGGGCGTTGGTACTGCATTTCAGCCTTGGCATTTCCAACGTTTCCCTCTTATTCTCCATCACCGCCGGCGTTACTTTTCTGCAAAGTAACGCCATGTCCTCTTTCCCCCTTACGACCTACAATCAGCATGACTCTTCGAGAGATTACTCTGGTCCCTTCTCAACTTCAAAGGAGAGTAATCAACCATATCATGATACAGACGAGGAATACGATCCCTATTACGCCAATCAGTCAACTCCTAGAAAGTCTTGGCCCAACACGGCTTTTGCAATGTCTGCAGAGGATGGCACGCAGAATCCCAGCCTTAGCTACAATGCGAAAGAACTGAGCAAGTGGCTTTTGTGGACTCGCGGACTATTCACCTGAAGAAATTTTACAGATGAACCTGCAGGCCTTTCCCCGGCTCCTGTGCCTGTCGCGACTGATGAACGACCCTTTCTTACTCGAATGTTGAACCGGGGCAAGTATCCACTACAACAGCAAATTGAGGACAAAAGACGCGGTATTGGCCGTCAGAAGTATCCAGTCGTAGGTCCGTGAGATAGTGGTCGTGCATTAAACCCAAGCTTGACAGTCCTGTAGTCTGGACATTGACTGTCATTATGGTCGCCATTTTTATTTACGAATGTGTGGTGAATGCTGTGGCGCAGGGCAGCCCTTTTTCGTTTCATGTGAGTCCACATGTCGGGGCCCGCTGTGAATATCATTTTTCTAATCCGAATGCAGCCTGTCGTCAATCCAATGTTGGGACCTTCCGGGAGTGCATTGATTCGGGTCGGTGCTCGCTTTCCAGCATGTATGAAAACTGTCCCAGCCGTCCCCGTGACGCTGGAGCTGCCATGTGGGCTGACTTTTTTCGTCCTTTGTTACTTCGGACTGACCTCAGCCAGGTCTTAATAACACCGCCAACCCACCTGATCGACTTTGCACTGTTGAGGACATCTGCGGTCATGGTGGCTTCCATGGTAAAGAACCGAATCAATGGTGGAGGTAATTACGCAATGGCTTCCGCCCTCGACTGTGTTAACCATAGCCCGTAGATTTATCACTCCTATCTTCTTGCATGCTGGTCTCCTACACATCTTATTGAATATGCTTGCGCAACTCACGGCGTCGGCGGAGGTAAGCCCTCACTCGAGTATTCCGTTATTGACTGTTCACGCGTTTCAGATTGAAAGAGAGATGGGTTCAGCTGGTTTCTTTATATTGTATTTTGCAGCTGGGATTTTTGGGTAATTCGAATCGTTAGTTTACCCTGTATGACCCGGGCGCTCACCATGTTTCAGCAACGTTCTGGGCGGCAACTTTTCCCTCGTAGGTATACCATCTGTGGGCGCTAGCGGGGCAATCTTCGGGACTATTGCTGTGAGACCAGATATTCTTCACAGGTGACTAGCCGCTGACATCTCTCAGGTTACATGGGTAGACCTGTTTGCGCACTGGAAAATTCTTTACCGACCAGGGCGAAGGGTACAGGTCTCCTCTCATCGCTACAGGATTTGTAATCTGACGTTGATTTAGCTATTCTGGATGCTATTGGAACTTATTATTGGTATAGGCATCGGTTATATTCCTTGTGAGTTAATCTGTTCACTCTTTCTTTTTTGTATACTTATCCTTATCGACAACAGATGTGGATAATTTCGGTCAGGACATGGTTCCTTGATGATGGTGTGAAGAACTAACAAGGATCCGTTCAGCGCACATTGGCGGTTTCATCATGGGGCTTTTAGTCGGAACAACCCTCTATCCTGTCATCAGCATGTCCACACGACACAAGCTAATAATGTGGGGATTCCGTCTCGCTGCCATCCCTCTCGCTGTCATTCTGTATGTTCTACTCACTCGAAACTTCTACACCTCGGATCCATACGCTGGTAAGCACTAAGCACACCACATCCCTGCCACTCTGGAGTTCTTATGATCATAATTTGTAGCATGCTCCGGATGTCGATATCTGTCCTGTATCCCACGAGCTGCCAACAATTACTGTAAAGGGTGCGTGTGTTGTTCGCTCTGTCGAGTACCCAAATTTATTCTATTGAATTAACAGAACTGGGATCACCACGGTTTCCTCCAGTTCCAGCGGTGGACCTTCAATATAAAATACCCATTCATCTTGTACAATGGACCATTGCCCAGGTCCATTCGGACTTCGACGCATTATGTACTACACTCTGGACGTTCTGCATCATCTAGTTATCGTGCTCTGAACTTGTGACCCGTTATTTCTGTCGCATTACTTAGAGGTATTCACTATGTGGACTACAAACTCTGATCAACGTTGAGCCACCATTTCTCTTCCACTCTGCCATAAATTTATTACCTGGAACCAGGAGCGTTCTAGCTGAGGTTTGACCGCACAGTCAAGGCCGCTCGCTGGGTACAAAGGTGAACAAATTCAGACCCATGGAGAAATGGTCATCGATAGAAACCAAACGTACAGATGGGTTTAACAGACATTTCTGTTCCGTACCAGGTCAATGGGGCACTTTGAACCCTTTGGGAGTGAAGCAATTGTTGCTTCGATTAGGAATGCCACGATGGCGACCAGTGCAATATGGAATAGTCCGCCCAGGAAGGAAAATGTTGATTTCCTTTAAGCAGCTGGTAGGACGGTCCAAACAAAAGTGACGAATGATGACTTGATTGTATCTTCCGTGGTGCGTGTTACTTTGAAGATCATCTCGCTTCTTTTGCCCCAACGGTTCGCGAAGTTCCGCATCCCAACGGTGTAACCGAATTCGACGTTATCTCGGTGCTGTCACGCGTAAATTCGTTTCTCGTGGAGCGATACTTTAAAAAGAAGATACTGTAGGTTCATTTTAGTAGGGGCCGAGCGTGGACTTTGTAAAGCACGAACGAGGCCTGTCCATGGGTCAACGCGCCACCTGTCAAAGTGGCTACGCGATGACCCGAAGCAAAGCCTCGGCCCCTAAAATATATAAATGGGGGAGATGTTCGGAGAAGCGATGATGCACGATGGACATGATGTTTTCTGCGGTTTATGGGTGAGCGACGTGTGAAAAGGACGACACGGAAATGATTTCTGTTCTGATCGCTCGCCGCGTGCATCCGCCATCGAGTACGTTTTGTGGGGCTTTGTCAGAGAGGGGCCGATGCAAGGTGGCCTAATCGGTTATGTCTTTTGCTCAGGACTTCTCGAGGACCAAACGAAGAGACCAATTCACTTCGGAGAAGCATTGCTGTATGACAGATTTCGTCGCAGATCGCATGCATGGCTCCACGAAAACCTCATTTCTCGGCTTCCCCCGCTCGTACTTACGGATATGAGAGCGGGGCGGGGGCATGGATTTGAATATACACGGAGGATTGGCTGAATGGAACTTTTGGGGGTGTGTATTCGCCGTTATTGGTGGATGTAGGGTGGGGTCGGGAAATTACAGCTGAGCACACTATAACTTGGAAGGTTGTATCAGGTTCCTCCGTCGTGAGAGCAGATAGAACTTGAACATATCAGGCTGGTACTAGTCTCGTCCGCAGCCTACGTACTTCAATTCGGCAAAAGTTGGGCTATTTCGTGTGCACCGAGGGACCCGAGTTACTACTGTCAATGTGTCATGCAAAGGTTACGGAACTGTCACATAAGATGTCGGAACGCGCCATATCAGAACAAATCTTTTGAACGTGGGGCCGCGTGTTAACGTTCAGGCTTGCATCCAGGCCGTTCGGTGACACAAAGGCCTCGTCATATGGAATATTCCTAGCCAATATCATGATACGAATGAGCAATCTACTGGCACGCCACGGGATAAGGATTTCAATTGATACGTCAGGCAGAGCTAAGACTTATGAATGGCCACCTAGGGACGTTTGCTCGTTGACAATAGATGATTTGCTCTTCAACAACGAAGATAAAATATTGGGGAACGCGAGTCACTGGTGCGACGAAAAGACCGGACTTGGAACATGTAGACTGTGTGGATGTGGGACATACATGGGTGAGAAGCCGACTTGAAACAAATCAGCCTTCTCTAGCTGCGCGTACAATGTCGCCCATCGTCGACTCTGATGCCGGTCAACACCAACATCAGCGTTTCCTCTGTAGGCTAGAGTTTTCTTTCTGAACTCAGGGGCAGGTGGCCATACATGAGCGGTCTTCGTATTCTCATGCAATGCATAGAGGGTCATGCACGAAGAGCACCTGAATACAATTGCACATCTATCTATGCGACATAAATCAGCAGCAGTTCATAAAAGTGTGTGTATGCTAATAGAGAGTGATACAAGTTGTTCCGTGTGGTAAGTAACAAGTGTAGGAGGTAGGACGCACGGCCTCAAGGAGTCCTGTCTACTGGTGTGCTCGCTCTGCCTTTGGTCCTGAGAGAGGGCCGCCGGGTAAGAGGGGCGACCTTACGAGCCTCAGTGGACATGGAGATATCGTTCTCTTGGTCATCACCGAGGTCGATTCGATTCGACAGTAACGTTTCGCCATCGTACTCGTCTTCTGGACCTTCCATATTGATGCGACGAACCCACCGAGCATACGATCCTGCCCCATCCACCCACCGCAGGATATCGAGACTGATATCTCGGAGACGCTTGGTCATTAGTCGCCACGGTATGCTCCCAGCACTTCTCTTACTTCCCCGACTTGTGCATCGGCTATCCGAAACCCCGTTAGGTGCATTCTCGTTCTGCCAAAATGAGGGCAACTTTGGCACGGCAGAAAGCATGACGGGATCCGACGGTAGAAGGAGGGGGAGCATATATGGAGAATCTAGGAACTCTCCGAGGACTTCTGGCGGCCTGACGGGCTCCCAAGAGGTCGTATCTTCCTCTCGATCAAAGAGGAGGTCTATGTTGTGTTGCGCGCTGAACATCTCCGTGGAACTGGAAGAAGTGGAGACAGCATGCGTGCTGGCATTGTCATTCAAGAGAGAGGAAGCGTCGTCGCGCTCACGCTCCTCCATCTAAAACGAAAGGTCAGAGTCGTACGACCTTGGTGTGGCAGACCACCCCACCTCCTTCTTTAGGGCTTCCACTCCCAATTTCACTCTGTGACGCTCCCAATCTTTCTGCAGTTGTGCAAGATATTGGCTACATTCCTCCGTCATGTGACCTTCGTTGACTTCGTACTTGTAGTCTTTCACGGCACGTCGCATCTACCCGCAAAGCTTTGAGTGAATCCTAAAGACGCATCTGAGTAACTCGAGACTTACTTGCAAGGGATTCAGATGCTTCAAAGTCTGAATCGTTGCCACAAGGACTGAAAACTCGGTGATAGAGGATGAGCACTTTTACAGGGTTGAGAAAAGTATAACAACGATAAAAGCACTCTGAGCAGCTAACCTGTAGCCAGTTCAACAAGTCCCGCAAGGGATTTAGATGGAATAGGAGGCTGCGGGGTAAGTTGGCCGTCTCCACCCACTCTTCCAATGCGCTCAGGTTCATTCCAATCAGCATGGCCCGGGAGCTGCCTGTGACATCAGCTACGATTCATTTGAAGTGTCATATGTCGCACACACCGGCATAAGTACTTTTTGCGGGTGAGAACTCTATTGAATATTTCACCTACACAACTAGCTTCGGAAAAAGTAAATGAAGATATAGAGAAGGCCTCACAGGCTACCCAGTAAAGAACTTGAGACCAAATTTGAGTTATAAGAGCAGGGTTCGTGCCAGACAGGATCAAAAACGTGTGAAGAGCGTCAAAGAACGAGGTAACGCTGTCAGGATTGGGCCCGGAAGGTGATTGTTGCGTGTCTCGGAACATTGAATGCAACGGTGCACTGGAGGAGCCACCGCGACTCCTCGAAAAGCTCTTCTTCAAAGACGCGAAACCCCGATGACTTGATGGCGGCGGTGATGATGGAACAGGTGATGATGGCCTACTTGAAATGCTCAGCGAGTTTGGGACACCGTTTTTAGCGGTTGGAGTAACGGGGTGACTAGGTATTGACTTCTTTTTCGGCGTCAATGAACGCAGGAAAGACCATTCCGATTCAAATTGTATGCCGTCGAACTCGGAGGGATGTGGAGAATAGTCTAGGATACCATCGTCGAGAAGGTCATCTGTTCTTCTTTCAATGTAGCGTATAACAAAAACTACGGTGTGGTCAAACGGGTAAGGTTCATTCGGATTTCGAAGTCTGAGGGGCGTACCAAAGACGGAGTTGATAACCTCTTCAACGAGAACAAATGACCCGAGAATCTCGCAGGTCTCGTTGATGGAATTGTCACAACGCATGAGGTGTAGCCATACAGTCGTGTTGTACAGCCAAAATACAAGGCATGGAAAATCTTCTGATCGGCTCTAATAAAGCGTTAGCTTTAGAGAAATCTTGTCAGGACGCGCCCTTACATAGAACGTCTCTTCAATGGCATCCGTGGCGCCGATTATGAGGTCCTCGAGCCATGAGCTATCGCAGGTAAGGCAAGCAAAGCGGGCTAACATATACAATGCATTGGCAGGATCTGAGTTTCGCATAGATGGCGTGAAGTTAATTATTAGCGACTGGAAGACATCCGGGAGTGCAGAAGGGGTAAACACGAGCATGCTCGTATAATGGAGTGATGGAGTCTTTCTGGCAATTAGCCAGCCAAATAACGTAAATTCGAAACGCAACACTCACGAGAAGGGTGTCTTCGCCATCACTTTCGTCCTCGTCCCCATCCTCTGCAATGCCTTGCCACTCGCCATCTCCCCACCATTGGGGTGCAACTGATAGCACTTTCCCGACATCCTCGCGAACGCGTTCTTGTCTGTGCTTCCGTGCCATTTTTCGTTCTTCTTGCCGACGTTGCTCTTCCATCCTACCTCCCGTCCAACCTTCACCGCGCATTGCTTCTCCAAGAAGTAGCGCGACGTCCTGTCTCCCTGGCATAGTGGAGTGTGCCGTGACGATATCCAAGGGTGTAAGCCCGAGACGCGTCTCAGAAAACGGCGAGCAGCCATGGGTAAGAAGGAAAGAGACGAGTGTCGGCGGTGACATTAGAGCTGCGTGATGTAGCGCAGTCCAGCCGGCTGTATAGATATTAGCACAATCAGAGGGGCAAAGGATGTCCAACCGACCATTATCCTGCTGATTGGCATCTGCACCTTCTGAGACCAATAAGCGTACGCATTCCTCCCTCTCCACGTCGCGGTCAGATTCGGGACCGAAGCCAAATATCGTAAGGCTGACTAGGCCGAGGCCGTCTTCGTCACGGATACCGAGATCAACAAACGCCTGCGCTTGGGGATCTGAAAAGAGGAACGACAACAAAGAGAGATCACCGAAGAGACACGCGCGAGCGAGGGTATGTGAGATTAGTTCTGCCTTTTGGGCTGAGTGGAGACCCGAGGAAGATGCAAGAAGGGGAGCGACGATGGAAGGGCTCGGGTAAATTGGGTGTAAGTCAGGTTCAGGGGTGATGTCGACTGGATGTTGGGACGGGGATGTCATTCGTTGGCACTGCGCTGCCTGACCTGGATATTACAGAGGAAAGTTGTTCGTTTGATTCACGTTGAAGAGGAAACTCCAAGTGTAACTTATATACAACCAGGTCCGCTTGGAAGCGGACTCGGACGGGCGGTTGACCTCGCGACTGACTGGCCGGAAAGGAAATACCCCCGCCGGCGCTTCTCCTTGGTGATCCCTTATTCACACTCACGATGCCTCCAACGAAACGACAGAAACGATCTCACAATGTCAGTACGGATGAAAGTCACGAGTCAGACAGTCAGGACGAGCTTTCCGGATCAGAGGCATCTGGCTCTGCGAAAAACAACTTGTCGCCCGATACTGAGGACGAGATTGCCGAGGCCCGGGCTACCAAGTCCAAAAAGACTCTCAAACGAAAACATCGTGCCACGGACCCGTCTAACTTTGGCGCGACTCTTCAATCACTGCTCAAGACTGATGCACCATCAGGGTTGCCCCTCTCTCTCAAGCCATCGGCCGCGCGACGACGCAATGATGAGAAACTTGAGCTCAGGGCGAAGAAGTTACACAAAGTGGAGAGGAAGAGCAAGGAGGAAGTGGGTCGCATAAAGGATGTCATCGGTGGTTGGGGTGGTGAGAGTGAGAGAACCCTGCGCAAGGTGGCTCAGAGAGGTGGTGAGAGTTGGCTTCACCGTTCATCTTTGCTCTCACTCATGGGAGAAATGAAAATTACATTCACCAAAGTGGTCAAACTTTTCAATGCCATCCAACAGTCTCAGACAGACGCTGCTGCTACTGAACAAGAATTGAAGGGCGCCCGGGGGTCTGGCAAACCGGTGCTACCAGCGCCAGTGTTTGAGAAAAAATCTAAAATAAGGAAGGGAAAGAATAAAGATAACCCGTTAGGTCGCGGCAAGGAATGTGAGTGAGCCGGCAAGCATCCACTCTATTGTTTGATTGATTACTGGGCTAGCGCTGGACAAGGATAAGTTTATGGATATGATTCGTTCTGGAGGAATCGTGTCCAAGTTGTAATAGGCTACGTGCGGGACAGTACAGTACAGTAGCAGTAGCATAGTCACGGTAGCATCTAGCGCCGGAGCGGTGGTCTGACCTACCCTTAACTGAGGCGACTTGTCGACGTAAATTCATCCCCTTCCTGTTCAACGACGGTCATGGTTCGTTTATGCAACTTCTTTCACACTGTGCTCGCCTTAGAGTATTCCCTAGTCCACTTCGAAAGCAGTCATCCCAAAGGATGAATGGGACCGGCGACTGGAAGAGGTGGTAGTTTCTAAAGCGTGAGTGTCTATCTCCTCTCCAATCACAACCACAAGTCGGCTTGTGATGAGCACATTCTGGGAATCTCGCTGAGAGTAGTCACTGACGAGATCATAAAATTTTTTGCATGTATTATCTGAACTGCAACTTCTTTCTATCTCCATGAGGAAGTAGAAACACAGATGCTCATATTCTTTGTTACCAGGGATCTCAACCGCCTCGTGATGGATTATCTCGTTATTGAAGGCTATAAATCTGCTGCGGAGGAATTCAGCTTGGAAGCTGGAGTTCAGCCGGCTGTCGACTTTGCAAGTATCGAAAGCCGGCGGGACATCCGTGAAGCGTTAAATCGTGGTGATGTCCAGGAGGCTATCACGCGGGTCAATGATCTGAATCCTGAGGTGAACTACCTATCCTCACTCATATTCAACAGGATTAAATACTGCATGCACCACTCTCAGCTCCCTGTGAGCGGTGATGATTGTGCTAAACCTTCAGTCTTCAAAATGATTACCCTCTTCTCCCTTGCATGGAGTTGGTTACTGACATTGGTATTTGGCAAATAGATCTTGGATACCAACCCTGCTCTGTACTTTCACCTGCAGCAACAAAAGCTCATCGAGTACATTCGTCAAGGGAAAATCACGGAAGCACTACGGTTCGCTCAAGAAGAACTGGCACCTCGTGGAGAGGAAAGTCCAGAATTCCTGGCAGAGCTCGAGAGAACGATGGCACTGCTAGCTTTTGAGCCGTCGAGTGCTGTACCACCTGCGATTTCCGATTTGCTATCACCGGGACAGCGGATGAAGACTGCGGGGGAGGTGAACGCGGCAATATTGGAGAGTTTGAGTCAGGGAAGAGAAGCGAAGCTGGTTGCATTGCTCAAAATACTCCAGTGGGGCGAGTCGTTACTTGAGGAGCGGGCCGAGTTCCCAAAGGTGCGGAGGGTGCTGTGTAATAGGACGGACAAGACTGATAACTAGACTCAAAGGTGGATATGAACACATCGACGATGATCGCCCCGAGTGCTCGTCTGCCACTGCCGTCGTCGTCGCCGTCGTCGTCATCGCCATTACGTCGTAGCCCATCGTTTTGAATAAATAATATAATAAATTTAATTTATGAAGGGTTATATAACACGTGTAATAAAATAAGGCGCCGGTTTGTCATTGTTTTGTGACCGGTTAAGTGGTTGTGGAAGGCAAGGCAAGGCAAGGAAAGGAAAGCAAGGATATCCTATCCACTCTGCTCTGCTGCAGCTGCTGCCGTGCCTGCTTCTCCATCCGAGTAAAGCAAGCGCGAGCGTGTATCTCTGTCGGTGGCCGACAAGACAAGGACCCATCTTGCTTTCATCCTATTCCAAAAGCAATAATGGCAGACGATGCTAGGTCTGTTGCTCCTCGTAGGAAAGCACACCGCGTCCTTGTCATTGCCAATCCAAGCCCTGACTCGGACAGCGATAGTACCAATGAACCGTCCACACAGCGTTCGTATTATCATCCATACAGCCACAATACGCCACCTAGTCCAAGTCTTCCTTCCCCCGTACAACAAGTCTCATCCCGTGAGCCTGGCCCCTTGACCACAACAAACCTCCCTTCACATTCTCGCCACCATCCCGCCTCTCAGTCAAATCCTGCCCTTTCCTCCCCCTCCGGCACAAGTTCCCCCCCTCCCAGCACCCCGGGTCAGTCCCTCCCCCCCACCGACTTCCTCCCAGACGCTACCTCCAGACTCGATTTTTCTCTCGGCCCGAGTACTTCCTCAGACGCCCTCGTACAACAGCAACACACTTCCCTTCATACCAGCTCCGCAAGCCATATATTTGGCAAGATCAAGGCTCACATCCCTCGCCTTAGTCATGATCGTCGTCTCTCCAGTAGTTCTCGACAAGCCTCTGTATGTTTCTTCGTTTGTACCTGTTCCAGCGTCCA
>QLPC01012228.1:0-10523 GCA_003314055.1 Lactifluus hygrophoroides
GGACTGCATAGCTGGAATCTCAAGGTTTTTCCCATCATTCTCATCACTAGAGCTCAATATCTCATAAGCTTCCATCTCTTTCTCCAGGTTCTGAATTCATTCCATCCAAAGGTAGGTCGGTGTCAGTTGGGTATTTGAAGAGGATTTTAAGGGGGATAGGGGTTTTCTTCACTTGGGTAGCTCGATTTGGTGGAGTTGCCGAAGTTAAAGGTAGAATCGTGATTGTCAAGGGTTGGACCCGGGCTGGCAGTTGTACTTCTCGCTCTGCATCTGTGCGGCCACTGCTGGTCCCACTAATTGCTGCACCAACGACGTCAGCATACCGAAGCTCCTCCTTGTGATGATTGAGGCATGCGGTGCACCACGCGTTCTTGTACGAGTTGTTGTTACAAACAAAAGGCCATCGGTAATGAAGTATGCCCAAGACCAGTGTTTAGTATGTGAAGACATGATAGAATTGAGAAGGGGTGAGTGAGGGACCAAATGAACCACTCCATTGGATGTATATTTGGGTACACGATGTTTCAATGCAGTTTGTGTAAGGCAATCGATTGTTATCGAACGATTATCAGTCCATCACGCACGTCACAATCAATGTCCTAAATACTGTAGGTCTGACCCTACATCTGACCCTTGACTTAGTCAACTGACTTGACGTGACCCTTGTGACGTGACCTCTCTGACCCTCGAGTCAGCCTGACTTGTACAACACTGCCGAGAAGGAACTACCTGATTTGGCAGTCGCAACGCGACTCGGAGACGCAAAACCAGTCTGTCTTCCTCAAAAGTTATCCCTTGTGGTGACATGTGTCGACGCCTTCATCGATGGTTACCTCTAAAGTTCTATCAGAGTTGCCCTCAGTATTTCGCACTATGTGGACGCACTTCCTACTGTAAATCCCGGCACAGTTCCCCCTCCTCTCTCTCCACAGGAGTGCAGAACGACCCAACATCGACAGCTCTACGACTCGCAGAAGGCGGAACCGGATACGTTCCTCTGCAGAGGGCCTGGCCATACACAAGGCAGTATAGTGTAAGTACGGTCGCACCAAGGAGGTCATATTTCCTCGAGTTCATCTTTACGTGCTTCCAGGTTCTCTCCAGGGTGGTTATTGATACACACGACAAGGACTTTGACAACGCCACATCTTCCATCCATACTTCTGGCCCATCCTTGACGAACCAGACGTGCCCAAGCGTCTTCTGGAGGAATCCGCTCAGATCCCCATCCGGGTCGTGGACACGCCGAGGGGAATATACATGGGTCATCATCTAATCATCTACCATGTGCGTGGCTATGATGACCCAATCTCGTGAGTTCCTCCTACCCTTCCGTGTTAGGAGTCTACGATAACTAGCACATATGCCTTAACTCTAAGCCTCGAACAATTTGCAAAGCTCAATAGGTACTTACTTGTAAGTGATTCCCCCCCCCCCTTCTTCCCTCTAGCTCCGTTTCTCGATTCTGGCAACGCACTGTCTATCCAGAGGACATGCCACTCTCTTCACATCCTTTCAAAGATTTGCCACCCTTTCAAATTTCCAGCCATTGCCACCACCCCCCTCTGTTGACCCTGACTTGCGAGGGATGATATATGCCGAGTATAGACGACACGGTTTCTACTTGAGGTTGACAAATTGCCTGCTCGGAGGTGTGTGATAAGACGATGACCGCTGTGATGGAGCTTCTTTTACCCTGTGTCCCTTCCATTAATGACATTCACTTCGCTTGCAGATAAGGCATTTGGTCCCTTCACTCAGCTCAGTCGATCCCTGCACACAGCACGCTGCCACAACTAACCCATAATGTATCTGATTTTCATCTATTCTGTATGGAACTCGCCAGCGACTACGTGACGACCAAGGCGACCTGCCAGACATACCCGGGTTCAGTTCTCAGTGCCGCCAGGTACCCAACCACCACAGCATCCCACTAAGCCCTCAGGCCCATCGGTCTCCTGGAATGAACAGCAGCTCCACTCGTACGATGTGGAACTAGTGTCCTATGTATGTCTTCTTTTCACTTATGGGCTGAACCTTCCACTGATCAGGGTGATGACGCTTTCCGGGTAGAAACTTAAGGAGAGAGAAGTTAAGGCCAACTCATAATAATTAGCTTAGACCATCATGTTCGTTGTTACAATTTCTGGCTTCAGTAGGAAATGAATATATATATTACTACAGAGTCATGGTGATCGTTATAACAATGATTATCATAAATGAGTTCTCTTCAACTTGAACGCCCTGGCCGTAACAACATTTCTGCCCTCCACTCGACGGCATCCGTTTCTGTGCTGGGCTTGTCAAAAGATCAACAGATTCTCCGGGATAGATATTCTATGACGTAGTCTGTCAAGTGCTGGCCGTCAGAAGCTCGTAGTCGCTGCGACGTTGATTGTCCAGGGTCCTCCGCAATTGGTATGTATAGTATCGGCGGGAAGCACAACACGTGGGGCTCTGAGTTGGTAATACGGATGAATGAGGAAGTGCATGAATTCCTTTTCTTTATTGGGTGTGGCAGGAGGACGGAACCGGCTATCGGTGCGAACAACTTGCCCTCCGAGTCTAACATGAATGTCAAAGGAAGAGTTTTTATTCCCCTTTCTGCAAGAACCTGATCGAGACTGTAAACTAGATCTTTATGTCAGATGTGGACGTGTCGACAAATAAGATGAAGGGATGGGGGATATTGTTCTGCAAAAAACATGAGGCACCCAAATGGAGGGACTGAGAAAGAAAGTCCCGGGTGGGCTGACGGGCGTAGGCAAATCGTTCGTTGTTCGTTGTTTGGTTGGTTTTGGGGTGTCCAAGAATGGTAAGTTAGTCCGACTGACACTCAAGCGGCTCGCAGCCTCAGCTCGGCTCGACTCGACCTCGGAGCGGCTTCGAGCCGAGTTACTGCCTCCCTGACTTGGTGAGCCCGCAACTTGAAGTTGCAATTGGACGTCGAGAGTCAAAATTACGATTCGGTACGCACTCGTTTACTCATTCCACACCTCTCGAACTGAAGGTGTATCCCAGCAGCGACACTTCACCAGATATCTGTTGAGCATGTATATTTTTCATCGATTTATCTACATCAACTGCTGGTGGGCTCGTCAGTAGGACCATCTCGCACCACGCTTTCTCCACGCGCATCGAACATGGGGTCGTCAGTTGGTTTTGAAAATCTCTCAGCAGTGGGCATGGGATTGCTATGTAGACGGTGCTTCGCAGTTCTCGCATTCAGTTATTAATGCCGCGTAGTCTGCACATGGGATCCATGGGAGCCCGCGCAATGGGCCTGCACAACCAATCGGGAATTACCAAAAACATTTTATTTTCTGCCGTCCATCATCACCTGGTCGAAAAGGCATGCGATCGAATGGCAGACTCAACGAACAAGCTGACTGCGAGGTTCCGACCGAAGTGACGCTCTCGCCGCTTGCCCATTCCAATAAATTATGGCAATAACCTCTCTGCCTTGTCAGATGAACTGAAAAGTTCTGCGTCTGCTCTTTTCGCGAGTCCATAAATCTCTGGTATGCTTGTGTCCGAAGGCTTGGCTTAGTGAATCAAGATGAGATGAGAGGAACTGTTTTGCGCGTCTGGAAAGATGTCCCAGAAACAATGCAGCTCGTTGGTCGATTCCTTTACAGGCACCAATTCCGATCCCATCCAGAATGACCTGGGCGTGATGACTTCGTAAGTAATGGATCCATCCATCTAGTGTCATTAGACACCTCTTCTGAGATACTAGTAGAGTCAATTAGCTGAGTTTCCAGCACCAATTTGGCTAAACGCCAGTGAGTGTATGGCGTCAAGCCACACTATGCAGACTGCGGAGTGACTGCATCACACACAGAAGGAACTTACGACGTCATCTTCATGGGCGGGCCAGTGGAAGGGGTGGTAATAATCGTAGGGGTATTGCTAGAGGGGCCGGGCGACATCGTGCTCCTGTCGTCGAGGAGAGGGTGTTTTTCGTTCGAAATGGTCGCATAAACTTCGCCAAGGCTATGTTCGAGCTCGTAGATACGATGATGCATGCGCTCGATTTGTGCATCCAGGCGATTGGTATTGGCCAAGGTGGCTCTTTCGTGGACGCGATGGCAATGGTTACTTCCAGGTCAATCCAAGACATAGTCTAGTACAGACCCGTGGCTGGTGCGGCCTCTTGCAAGAGCATCTGGTAGGGGAGCATCAGCCCATACAAAAGAGTGGGATTCCAGTTCACAATACAGTGGTGTTCATGAGACGAACCATTGGGCTGATCGCCGCACACCCTCACTCGTTACACTTCTGGCAGGGAAGCTACAGTGTGAGCAACAACCCCCCCCAGATGAGCAACAATTTCTCAACTTGCACCGGATCCTGTGAAGGATCAATAGCATATGTGCCCTTTGATCATATTTAAATTTGAGCCTGACAGGATTTGGGCCTAGGCGAGAAATGTTCGGAAGAGATTGGGCTAGCACTCACCACCGACACGCAGTACAAGACACAGGGACACGCCCTGGTTTTTGCCACTGTCTGGATGGAGGCTCGCTACCCGGCGGTGAACCGGAGCTCCGCCGCACAGCCGACTGGGAAATGGCGTACACTGTAAATGCACACAGAGGCGAAGACGCCTTGGCCCAAGTACAATTGTCACGTCAAAAGAGGGCATGTACTTTACAGTTTAGTAGATGAACTTAGGATGACCCTAGGCCAACTTCGACTCTTCAAACACACTCTTGAGTGGTATTTCGATTCAAACGATTACTCAGACGAAAAACCACTGACCGATGGCGACCGCCGAGCAATTGCCTCAGAATATATTGGAGCGAGCTGACATAATAATAGCGAAGTAGGTATGGATTCCAACCATTACAACCATTGCGTATATAAACTGTACTCTGTTGGACATCAATAATAAGTACTCTTTTCCCCCCATTTCCGGTTGAGCCCCTCCATATCTCATTGAATACAATGCCCTACTAGATTGGGAGAACCAGGAAGAGATAGACGACAACGACCTCGCTGAATCTGCAGTGCAACACAATGAAATGTTTCTGTCAGCGTGAAGAGGGCATGACAACAGAATGTGGCGAAGGGTATAGGGTATTAAAGTACGTGCCCTCTTTTGACGTGACAATTGTACTTGGGCCAAGGCGTCTTCGCCTTTGTGTGCATTTATAGTGTACACCGTTTCCCAGTCAGCTGTGCGGCGGAGCTCCAGTTTACCGTCGGGTAGCGAGCCTCCACCCAGACAGTGGCAAAAACCAGGGCGTGTTATCACTCAAAAATCGCCACATCACATCAGCTTTCATCCAGTTGGCCACTGGTCATGCCTTCACGGCAATATATTCCCACATCTTCCACAAGGCAGCACATGCCAATACTACTTGTCCCTACTCAGATGACTTGGACCTCCCGATACCCTATACCCTTCGCCACATTCTGTTGTCATGCCCTCTTCATACTGACAGAAACATTTCATCGTGTTGCACTGCGGATTCGGCGAGGCCATTGTTGTCCATCTCTTCCTGGTTCTCCCAATCTAGTAAGGCATTGTATTCCGAGGCAATTGCTCGGCGGTCGCCATCGGTCAGTGGTTTTTTGTCTGAGTAACCGTTTGAATCGAAATACCACTCAAGAGTGTGTTTGAAGAGTCGAAGATCTTCTAGTTTGCATTCTGGGTTAAAGCAGTTAATGAAGATGTTCTTCGCGTAATCGTCGGGGAAGCGGACTTTCATCTGTCGGTCTTTGTCGTCGTAATGTTTATGCCGGGCTTTAACGTCCGCCGGCGTGTAGTCTTCGTAGGCCTTGAAGTTCGACTCTCGGGGCGGTGGGACTGGTTCGGAAGGGGTCCAGGCTTTCTTCGGGCGATCCTGGATGGCGACGTCAATATGTCCCCCTAAGGTGGTAGGGGGTTTGCGTGCCGTCTGAACTGGAGGCGGAGGTGGTTTCGCCTTGCCCTCGATAGTGTCCACCCTAGATGTCAGAGATGCAATCGACATAGAGAGAGGCTGTAGTTTTTGATCTATCATGTTCGCGAAGGCTTGAATTAGCGAGTCTTGTTGACTCGCCGGTTCTGCTAAAGGAGGTGGGTTGGCGTCAAAGAGGATGCGTATATCTCGGAGCAAGCTTTCGTTAGCATCGTGTTTCTCCTTCACCGCTAACAGGATTTCTCGAGATGGTTCAAAGGTGTGGACATTGGTTATGCCAGGGATCGTCTGCAAGTGCGCATGGTAGATATTATTGAATCTACCGTATATCGAGTTGGCTGGCGTGTTGGGTTCATCTATGTCTTCCTGAGGGAGGTCAGGGTACGAAGCGCGGAAAAAGGCGTTGACGGTATCGTCTGCTTTCTGTACCAAGTCGAGGTAAAGGGATTCGGTGTCTATGTGCATGATTGCGATGTCAGCACTAGGGGGGGAACTGCAGGAGTCCACCCGGGGTGTTTCGGGGCGGTCGGCCCGGGAAGGTGGGCGGGTATTTGAGGCGGGTTTGGGCCGGGCCGATTTCTTTTTCTTCATAGCCGATGACTGTCACGACGATTTTTCCAACGGCCGTTTCGTGTTTGTCACGTGCTTCTTGGAGGGCGATCTTGTGGGCATGACGTAGTGCTGCCAGTGGGGCGTCCATGGCCGGTCTCAGCTGTGATAGTCGCCTTCACCGTTTCTTCCTTGTACGTATCCGCAGCGGCTTGTGCGGATTCTTGGGCTTGTTTGATTAGAGACTCGCGGTATTCGTTGACGTCCTTGGTGATATCAATTCTGATTTGGGCCTTTGCAGTGTCTAGGGCTTCCGCGGCCCAGGGGTAAATGATCGACTCGGTGCTGTCAGCAATCAGGGCGTTGCGGTAAGCGTCCCTCATGTAGGCTTGGCGATCCGAGAGCCAGTCGATGATGCGTTTGTCTCTCGAACATTCTGGAGGTCTAGGGTATCTTCATAGGCTGCGATGGTGTTGGCTACTAGATCGTCTTGGAGCACAGTGCGTTGGGCGTTTTCCCATTCTTCTAAGCGATTGAACATCGTGGCTTTGGCCTGGTTGATGTGCGTGTGGTACATGGCGCGGATGTCTTTGCCGCATGATTTGACAACCGAGGAAATTGATGCTGCGGTGATGCCTGCGTCGCAGTCTTGTAGGCAGCGGAGACAGATGTTGTCTTCTGTGGGCGAAGTGTGTCTGGGTGAGAATGCTGCGGACAAGGCATCTAGGTAGCCCCTCATTGTCTCTATCCACTTGAGTTCGTCAGGATCTAGGTCTTGTAGGCTTTGTGGTATGTGGCCGTCGTCGGCGTGAGTGCGTCGTAGACTGCGGTGGATGTGGCTAAGTAAGTAGCTAGTGACCTGGAGCCACTCATGACGAAGGAGGGAACTATCATTCTTCCTTGAGAAGCCCTGTGCAAGTGCCTCTGCAACCCGACTAAGGGCGGCGTGAGCTGCTAGGCCTTCTGGTGTGCAGCTGAAAATGCCAACGGGAGGGAGGGGGAGAGTGTCGAGTAGAGTGATATCAGGGCACGGTACCACAAATTCTACCGGGAGTTCACCCGGTGGGAGAGGTGGAGGAATTGTGGCGGCCCTGGGAAGGACGGGCTGGTACGCCATTATGCTTGTGTGTGAGTGCAGATGTGATGCGGGTACTACGAAGGATGTATGTTCAAGATCTATGTAGAGGCTCCAACAACAACTGAAGTCGCGAGGACACCAAGCGGTTTCTCAGATGGTGGTGGTATGAGGGAAAGAGTGCCGTCCGCGCCAAAGCGTGATCTCTTGGATTTCCAACCCTGGCAATGTGGCCTGGGCGCTTTTTCTTGGGATTAAGTCGTCCGGGCGCCCGGAACCCCCGCCAAGCTATTTTTACGCGCGCGCTTCAGCGTCCTTTCACCCAACTCAACACCAGAACAGGAAGTGAATTGGCATTTGGGCGGCTTGTCGCCCACTCACAAGTGTCCTTGTAATTGTGTCCCAATACTGTGCTGAGCATTTCAAATGGCCCCTCCTTATTTTCGTCGTTACCATGATTGCCAGACAGTTCCGATCCCAATGCGAGTTCTTGACTGCAATCGAGCGTACTAGTGTTTCTTTTTCCTCTATCATCATATATTTCTGGAGGTGCCCAACCCCATCCGGCCAGCACACTGTCTGTAACGCGAAACACTTCTGCAAAATTTTCGGTCTTGTGAGTCAGGGACATGAATCTTCCCCGTGTCATTGACACACAGCTGCATCAGATGGAGGGACGTCGCTCTCCGAGCTTTGGTCATCTCACCCTAATGATTTCACCCAGGATATCAAATACGTGAAAGCGATGTAGAAGTCAACGATTGATACTCTGGAAGTCCTGCATTCGAGTTTCCATGAGATGAAATCGAACGACTAGGTATAGAGTCTCTATTGGGACTACCCTTCCATGTCTGCACTCACTGGACATTGCTGTAAAATTCTCGTTTATGTTCAACCTGCTGGGCGATAACTTGACAGTGACTAGTAGGCCGTCGGAAATTTCACAATGTACCTTTTTTGACTTGTGAAGGTGAAAAGTTAAAAAAGGCGCAACTAGCTTTCGAAAACGCTAAGTACATAAAAAAAGTTGGTGAAGTTCACTGAACTACATGGTACAATTTAGGAATCACATAGGTCGTTTCTCAGCTTTTGACTTGTCACAATTCAAAAAGCGAATAAGGGATTTGCGAATTTACCGATGGACCGATATCATTGAATTACTGCGGAGGTAGTAGATCCTGTGAAACCCTCGCTCCATGAGACAATTGGTAGGTTCATAAAGAAAGCACTCTCTTACAAGTAAATTCCATGACTTAACTTTGCTCAGCTGTATGGTATGATATCCTAGTAACCATGCCTGGTCCAAGAGAACTCGTCCTGAACATCAACATCGCGCTCGAAGAGGCATGCTGACAGCTCCACGTGGCCCCCTTCCGGTGACAGGGGCAAGGGAGTGCAACCGTCGTTGTCCTGAACTGCTGTCACATCCGCACCGCGCTCGAGGAGGAAGCGTGTCACATCCACATCGCCCCTGGACGACGCCAGGTACAAGAGAGTGCCCCCGTCAGTGTCCTGGGCTGCTGTCACATTCGCGCCGCGCTCAAGGAGATGTGCCACCTCCATACGACCCCTGGACAGCGCCAGGTGCAAGGGAGTTCTCCCATGCTTGTCCTGGACTGCAGTCGCACCCATGCCGCGCTAGAGGACGAGGCGTGCCACCTCCACATGGCCCCCTTCCGACGCCAGGTGCAAGGGTGTCCTCCCGTGCCTGTCTTGAGCTATGAGTTGGCATCTGGGCGGCTTGCCCTGGGAAAGGTCTCCACACAAAGTGACAAGTCAAAAAACAAAATTCAAAAAAAAAACAAAGAACAAGTCAAAAAAGAGAAAAAAAGGAACAAGTGATTTGCAAATTTATCGATGCACTGGTATCATTGTAATACTGTACAAGTAGTAGATTCGGTGAAACCCTCCGTCAACGAAACAACTAGTAATTTTATGAAGAAAGAAGTCGCTCTCCAGTCTCTTGCAAATGAATTCCGTTACTCAACTTTGTTCAGCTGCATGATATGATGTGCTAGTAACGACGTCAGGTCCAAGGGAATACTGCTGTCCTTGTCCTAGGCTGCCGAATCCGTATCGTACTCAAGGGTGCTTGCCACATCCATTTCTGTCAAAAAGGATGCGGGATCGAAGGGGATCCTCCAGTCATTGTCTTCAGATGCTGTCACCTCCGCGACGTGTTCAAGGAGGCGTGTCACCTCCTCATGGTGCCACAACAATGCCAGGTCCAAGGGAGTCTTCCCATTGCCGTCCCGGATTGCTGTCACATCCGCGCCGCGCTCGAGAAGGAGGCGTGTCACCTCCATATGGCCCCTTTCAGACGCCAAGTGCAAGGGAGTTTTCCCGTAAATATCCTGGACTGCTGTCACATCCGCGCCGCGCTCGAGAAGAAGGCGTGCCATCTCCACTTGGTCCCTCAATAACGCCAGGTGCAAGGGCGTCCTCCTGTTGATATCCTGGATTGCTGTCACATCCGCGCTCCGCTGGAGAAGGAGGCGTGCCACTTCCACATGCCCCCTTTCCAACGCCAAGTGCAAGGTAGTTTTCCCGTGGATGTCCTGGACTGCTGTCACATCCGCACCGCGCTCGAGATGAAGGCGTGCCATCTCCACTTGGTCCCTCAACAACGCCAGGTGCAAGGGCGTCCTCCTGTTGATGTCCTTGATTGCTGCCACATCCGCGCCGCGCTCGAGAAGAAGGCGTATCACCTCCACATGGCCCCTGTCCAACGCCAGGTGCAAGGGCGTCGTCCCGTGGATGTCTTGGATTGCTGTCACATCCGCGCCGCGCTCAAGAAGAAGGCGTGTCACCTCCACATGGCCCCTTTCCGACGCCAGGTGCAAGGGTGTCGTCCCGTGGATGTCTTGAATTGCCGTCACATTCGCGCCGCGCTCGAGAAGAAGGTGTGTCACCTCCACATGGTCCCCTTTCGACGCCAGGTGCAAGGGTGTCGTCCCGTGGATGTCTTTGATTGCTGTCACATCCGCGCC
>QLPC01012228.1:10726-30242 GCA_003314055.1 Lactifluus hygrophoroides
GCGCTCGAGAAGAAGGCGTGTCACCTCCACACGGCCCCCTTTCGACGCCAGGTGCAAGGGTGTCGTCCCGTGGATGTCTTGGATTGCTGTCACATCCGCGCCGCGCTCGAGAAGGAGGCGTGCCACCTCCACATGGCCCCCTTCCGACGCCAGGTGCAAGGGAGTGTTCTCATTAATGTCCTGGGCTACTGTCACATCTTCGCCGTGTTCGAGAAGAATCCGTGCCATCTCTAAATATCCTCGAGACGACGCCACGTGCAACGGAGTAGACTCATTGTGGAAGTTTTGAGAGTGAACATCTTGTGAGTGCTCGACGACCAGGAACTCCACAATGGCATGTAAGTCACAGAGAGTGGCATAATGCAACGAAGTTCCATTCAGCTCTGTTGGTCTTTCGCCCCTTGGGTGTAATTTCCAGAGAAGTCCCCTGCGTGCATTATATATCCATCTCCAGTTTGCGAGATGTGATTTGGTTGGGTTAAACAGCTCTTTCATCCCATCTTCCACTCTTCCTGACACATTCTCGAAACGGGCATGGTCAAGCCAGTAGTGAGCAGCATATTCGACGAGAGGAAATTTCCAAAGGCGGTCCTTGGTGATGTTCTCACCCAGGTGCAGCAGAATCCCGAGACAGCACTGAGCGACGACAGTATGGGCGAGCATCATAGAGATATGATGACGGCGAGAAATAGGGTCACTTGTTTCGGCAAGGCGGGTGGAGGTCAAGAATTCTTTGACCGAAAAATGTGAAAATTGTACAACTGGGGAATCCATGTCGTCGACATTGACAATGGCGAGTAGAGTTGAGCATGTGGTTAATACCGCGTCGGTTGGATCTTCCGGCCGCCAATCCTCGTAAAACTTTGGGATCGGTCCTTCCTCGAAATCAAATGCGAGAAATTCCGATAATTCTTCGACACGGAGCGGGCGGGAAGCCACTGCGACACATTGGAAAAGACGGTGCGCAAACACCCAGTTCGCTTCACCGATTTCTTGCAAAGTATGCTGATATGTCTCATCGAGTGTCTTCGGTAACTCCCCCAACGCACACCGGATACGTCCTGGAAGACAACCGCAAAAGTAAACCACCTGACAATATACCCATCGGAACCTACAATACAAATATGAGTAACAGTCCTCGAGGATTTAGAGTATCGATGGCTTACATCCCCCCGGCCTTTCTTGTCAGTACGTCAATTACTAGTCTCTTATCCTCCGCTTTCCACATTCGGTTCTTTGGATCCCTGTTAATCACAGTTTTGATGTAATCCTCGATGTCATCATTTTGTCCCCTCTCCTCGTGTAGGGAAATGGAACGGAAAGTGAGAGGACCGAGGACGATCTTGATGTCAGCCTCGGGCCGGGAGGTGACACAAATGCGGAGATCCGGAAATTTTGAGTTGATAAGATTTTTCAGAAGGTCTAGGACTTCCTCGCGGGGGGATGGATTAGCAGATGTATTTGAGCATTCGTCCACGGCATCCACAACCAGGTAAACCGGGGCATTTCCTTGCAGCCGCAGCATATTCCTTAAGCATCCCGCGAGGGCACCATCGCTAGGATGTTGCGAACCATTGCTATGTTCCGAATAGAAATTGGACAGAATGACACAGTAGTAATCAGATTGATGACAAAGTTGGACCAGCAAAGATGAGAGCAGTCCACGCAGGTCCCTCTTTGCATCCTCCCTAAAATCACAATAAAAAAAGGTGAGTGATGCGAGTCCGAGTTTCCGCATGGCAATAATATCTTCGATGATTGAGGAACTGGTCGACACCATAAGCTCTCAATCCAGAAACACCGAAGGGTTGACATACCATAGGACACTCTTCCCTGCACCCGCTACGAAAAGGAAATAGGATCAGTCCCTGCGAAATGTGTATGGACTGGACGACAACCGACGTTTGCCATGAATCCATAGCAGCGAACTCGGTCCGGACGACTTCCATTTCGAGAAGCACTCGCGTTCGATGAACCACTTTGCGGTCCCAGCCTGTCGTGATTTGAGGGTAATGTTGTGATTTTTCCACGGATCAGGAGGTGAGAGCCAACTTCGAACGTCTTGCTGCAACTTATCACCTGCGAGACGATCACACAATTACTAACGCACTAATGCCCAATAGCGACACTTCGTAATAACTGACGTTTCGACTTGTTCATGTCGGTTACAATTTGCTGCATGAGTTCTGATGGCCAGTCAGAAATGGCACTGGCTTATTGTTGACAACAAAATGAAACATACCGAGGGCATCCCGGAAACGGCCTACGGATGGTGTACGGTCTAACAAGAACGATGCTTAAAACCAGTCACCGATAAACCAAGCTCGTTTGCTCACCGTCCATGACCTCCCTCATGTTTCGGAAGAGTCCAAGAACCACCTCGAGAGTCTGCACCGCGGTCCTCTGAGCCTCGTCCAGAGTGAGTCGATCGAGCCTCTGCACTACAGACACGAGGTCATTCTCCTCCATACTCTTCTTAATGAAGTTCACTGCGATAGGTTCAGTCGAGTAGCATATCTGTGAGGACGGACTTACGTCGTCGCTTCTGTTTGACTTGTTTGATTACCAAGGCAAGGGTAATAAGCAGTTCTACCATGATTCTGACGATGATTTCAGCCAGATCCCCAGTTTCACGGCTTCTTGTACAGGTCTCAAGACATTTTAGGAGGTGTGCGATCTCATTGAGCAACTCAACGATTGCATCGTGATTCGCAATCTCGCCTTTGGCCACCTGATGTGCTTGGGGGTCACAAGGCAACGCATGTGGGGAGTGAGAACGACACATACATCAAGTAGGATGGCAAGGGCGGCAAATATCGCAGTCGTAGGTGGGAACGGCTATAAAAGGAGCGTCAGCACCTCGAATACACATTAACGTTTCCAACGTAGTACCAGAGCGATAGCCTCACGAAGAGTGATGTTCATGGAAAGAGCATGGAGAATAGACACAGCACGCTTGAGGGGTCTCATAATTCTGTCATCGGCTTGAAATTGGTCGAGAATTTCCACTCCTTGTTGAAGAACCTGAGTGATGGACTCGACTGAGTTGCAATTCTGCAGTTTCTCGGCGAATGGGGATTTTTCTAATGTTATGCCTGTCTTGTTTTCATATTCTTTCAACGCAGACTCAAAAAAAACTTGAGCACGAGACGATAATAACTGGGTAGACATATTACAAGTGTCGAGGATAGATTTTTGAACAGGGAATTGAGGAAATGATAGCTGATCAGTTGAAGCGAGGGTTACGAATCGACGTTTACGGGCGTGGGAACCCTTATTCTTACTAACTTTGGACCGGCGGATGACCGGCGGATGCAACTCTTGGTCGCTTGTCGGTTTTTAAGATTTAAGAGCCCGATACAACTCCGACACAAATCGGTAACAGGGACGACGTCCCTAACTACTGTATACCGGACCCCTCATTCGGTCACTTCGAATATCTCGTTCAATTCTTACCTGTTTCCTATGGTATTTGGTACATGACATCCAATACACATCCTTAACATACTCCAAGAATACTGTACGCATAAATTGAGGTTTTCCATGAGGTCAAAAATAGGTCTTTGTCGCGCTTTTGCCGACCGGAGTTTGAATTTGACTGTTGTCCAAGCCTAACTTGCTGAATCGTGATGTGACACCTGCGTGACTGACCGAATGAGGGGTCCGGTATAGTACTGTATTACAGTATCCCTTCGACTTCGAGAAAATACCCCACCTAATCTACAATTTTAGAAAGGTACTGTATGCAACTGTCCAAGAAGCCGACGCACGACTTTTCTTTCTCCATCCCGTCATCATGACAACCTGAATTATCTTACTATCTTCGGGCACACCGCCAACTGCGATGATCTGTGACCAAAGTCCCCAACGCCTCAAGCACCTCAGTTGCCACGAGTGGCACCTCTCGCTTCGCCACAAGATGGGCCCTGAATAATTATGAGCGCGATAAAATATCATGGGATGTGAGTGCGTGTCGCAACATCTACGATCTGCCGCTACTCCTTCGGCAAGGCGGAAGGATCGAACCATAATCCGCTTCGCTAGCTTGTAATTTTCTGACACCCTTAATTGCCTCAACAGGCTTCGAGCCGGTTTTTCATTGAACTATCAGACGTGCATGGAATCAAACATAGGAAAGAAATGTTGATTAGAATGAGGGCATATACAAGAGTTTTGTAGGTGGAAGGAGGCCAATATAATGTACAGAGAGGTAACAAGTAGCTAAAGTGATCTTAGAGATCAGTCCCTCAGGTACCATAGGGAACATCATAATAAAAAAAACGCTTATACAGCTCGTGCATCAGTCCGTCCACTCGAAATTCAGGTTGTCAAACTTCGCCTTGGGCTTGTACTTCCCGTCTTTCAGGCCCTCGGCTTCCATCCTGATCTTTACGGAGCGATGCACAAAGACCTTCTCCCCCTTTTCAACAACAGGGCTTGGAATGTCGCGCGGGCGGCCAAGGTTCCATCTGGAAGAGGGTTCCCATCCGCGTGAGTGACAAAAGGGCTGCAGTGAGAAGTTACGTACGCCCAAAAGTTTCTCCACTCAGTACTCTTCCTGTCCTGCTCACGGAATCGCAGTGGAATAAGTTCCAGGAACCACCAGCCTTTGGATATCTTCAATTGGTCATATACTGGACTCAATGCGTCTGCGAGTTCTTCATGCTCCTCTGACTTGAAGGTAGAAGCCGCGGTCGATGAAGCTTGCACTTCATCAGTGAGAGTACATTCGGTTGGCTCTGCGACGTGTTTACTAGCTGAGACATCTGCGGCAGATGCTTTGAGGGCAGGAGGACGATCTAGCACGACGGGGTAGAGTGTGTTAACATCAAGACCGATGTCTTTGAATGATTCGCGGTAGAATTGGATTCCAGTGTTGGCTTGGAAGCATTGGCGGATCATCCAACGAAGTGAAATTCTAGCGAGGCTGTTTGGCGTATTGTTCACGACAGATCCCCCACCAACGTCTTATATATGCGATGATAAATTTACCAAGATTCAATAGATAAATGAGACAAGTATAGACGTACCGCAGTGACATCCAGCGAACCAAACCTCCTTCACGTCAGTTGGCCCATCGTCCTGACTTTTACCCTTGTGGTGATGGTGATGATGCCTGCTGTGATAGAAAGGATGGTGGTGATTTGACCGCGGCATCTCTCCGAGTGCCGTTCCCTTTGTATCTTTGGGATTCAGGAGCTGCCAAGTGTTGGCCTTGAATTTGGCACGATGCTCATCGAGAGCGATCGCATGACGGAAATGCCGGACACAAGTATTGGAAGCCGTGAACGGGAGAGTGCGTGCTGTCAAACCGACAGAGCAAACCGTGTCCCTGCGACGCATATCATTACTTTTCTTTGAAGATGACACTGTTTGGGCGAAGAAATAGCGTACCACACGCCAATAAATTCGATCTCAACATCTACGGAGAAGGCTTTCTTGAACTGATTGCTTTGATCCCAACCACGATCGTCGTCGCGACTGTACATCTTATACGCGAAGGGAACTTGTTGATGGTTTCCCGCCGGAAGCAGGCCCACCTGCAACCAAACCAGTTACATTGGATGCATCCAAAAACAACGCGGTGCAGACCTTATGGAGCATCCCAGCCAGAGCTCGAGCGGTGTACGCGCCACGGGAAAACCCGAAAATGCATATTTTATCCTCCGCATGGACTAGTGATTAAACAAGAAAATGAGATATCGTCATCCTTCAGAGGGGGTCTCGAGTGAGCTTACAATTTTCCATCAAGAATTCATATCCCCCTGCGCGCGGAATGGAATAATGATAAGCGAGGGTGATCGTATCACACGTAAGCACCAACACGTTTCACGCACCCATGACATGTGCATCAAGGTGATTCCCGATGGCCATATCGATAGTCTTCTGCACTTTAGCCATGAAGGGCGTAGCGATCTCTGGGATCGTATACGTCCCAATGCCTGCCTATAGGTGTGAGGAGTGGCGCATAAGCTGGCTTTCCAAATCGGAACAAAGAAGCAGCATCTGCTGACCTGATAGTAAACCAATTGCTGGCTCTTATCGTGCTTCTTGAGCATCGAGAAGAACTGCACGATATTCGAATTCTGTGAGAAGAGTGGGAAATCAGCGGAGGTGTCAACATGTTGGAGTGTGTGCATGTGAACGAATGCGTACATCAGCGTCGAATTGATCTCCCGTCCCATCGAAGCATAGGACGAGCGTGCGCCTACCATCAGGGTGGGATGGCGGGACCACGGTCTCATCGTAGGCTCCTGGGCCAACAGAGGGAGGGGTTCCTGCGCTGTCCGTGGATTTTACTGTGCCTATCCCATGAACCTCGATGGGACGGGGTATCGGACGACCTTTGGCATTCTCAGTAGAATGCTCACTATGAGAAGTAGTGGTGGGGCCAGGCATGATGAGTTCGATGGAGTGGTGGGGGGGGAGGGAGATAATGTCACGACGGAGAGAGACCTTCGGACGGGAAGGGGTGGACGGGGCTGGTTCTTGGCTCCCAGTTTATAAGCGACCCGTAGCAGCCTGAGAGAGGGGCCAAAGAAGTGGGTGGTCATTCCGGCTATGGTGAACGCATTGTCCCATGTGAGCTGTGTGAGACGGTCTTTGAAGTTTCGATTTGACTTTGACAGGACGCATGGTTGCGCCTTACGCCGCACCGGAATCATCAACGGAATTGGGCGACTATTTGATTATATGATGGGCCGGGTTGTAAACCGGGTGCCGTGAACGTTAACCCCACTCCGGTTCTCCGGATGAACAGTTCCCGTTCCGTCAGGGTGACACTAAACGCCCATGGAGCTCGAGCACGGCAAATCCGACCATCGAATGGATGCCGTCGCAAAAGTGAGAGCATGGCATCAGGGTCCAGCCATGCGCCGGGACAATTGATACGTCAAATACTCGTACCAGGCGCACTATACATAGCAGTTCCGTCTTGACCTGTACGCAACTTTCCTGATACAGAAACAAGCGCCTTGGCACTATTGCCAAATATAATGTTGGTTTTCGAAGATTTACTCCCGATCCCTGGACCTGATTCAAAGATCATTGAACGACGAGTCGACGTTGAACCGAATAGTTTTCTCTTCCATTATTTCCGACAGCTGTCAAGCTTCTATGACCCGTTGGAACAATGCGATGCCCTCTGTCAATACTGCTGTTAAACCGCAGAAGGGATGTCAACCTGCTCACCTCTCACTTCTTCGCAGGCACCGTGGCAAAGATAGATAACGTAAGCGGTGAGGCTGTGAATTATCCTTTTCTTGGTCACGGCCAAGACCGCCGACCAAATGTCGGAGTCAGAATTCGGGCACATGTGACCAGGTAGGTCATTGTCAACATTCTTACACACTCCAAACACCAAACACATGTCTACTAACTTCCTTAAGAAAGACTCGCTAGATGGCCATCAACAGCGCTGTATTGCATTTAGACCATATATATATACTGAGCACAAGTAAGCGGAAATTTCATCAACAGGCCAAATTTAGGAGACTATAACTGTACAGACATGATCAGACTATCCCATGGTCCCATGGTCAAGAAAACACGCAAGCGTGCAATAGCTGACACACGTAGACCGGGCAAAATAAGTGCAAGTAAACAAACAACGCGCACTTAGGACCGCTCGCCTCGGAGGCGACGGGCCAAGGCAAGATCCTTGGGTTGGCTAGAGAGAGGTAGGTCAGTGATGCAAGGGCGGATGGAGGATAGGCCGAGAACGTACATCGTGACACCTGAAATGCACAATGAGCGTCGGCACGATGAAGACATCATAGATACAAGGGGGCTTACGTTTAGCGTGAATAGCAGCCAAGTTGGTGTCCTCGAACAAGGACACGAGGTAAGCCTCAGCGGCTTCCTGGAGTGCCATCACAGCCGAGGATTGGAAGCGGAGGTCAGTCTGCACAGCAAAAGCGTGTCATGAGCACAGCCCCCCGCAGTGGCGTGGCAACAACAACTCGTAACCTACCTTGAAGTCCTGGGCAATCTCACGAACGAGACGTTGGAATGGGAGTTTACGAATGAGAAGCTCCGTCGACTTCTGATACCGACGGATCTCACGGAGAGCGACGGTACCAGGACGGAACCTGTGAGGCTTCTTCACACCACCGGTGGTGGCCTAAAGATGACATAATGTCAAACATCAGCACACGTGATCACCACGACGACGACGATGACGAGGGGTATTGAATCCGAATCCGATACGTACGGCAGCGGCAGTCTTGCGAGCAGCCTTGGTGGCGAGTTGCTTACGAGGGGCCTTACCTAGAAATGACAAGTCAAAATTTACTTTTATGGTAATTCCTTGTTGCAGGTTGCCCACCTCCGGTGGACTTGCGGGCGGTTTGCTAGCAAGATAACGACGACGTCAACGGACCGGCCAAGTATTGAGAAAAAGGTAGTATGAAATATACCTTGGTACGGGCCATGTGTTTCTACGAAGGAAAATTAGCGAAAAAAACGATGTTCTTGCTCGGGGGAGGAGGGGAAGGTGGTGGTGCGGGAATGGGAGTTGGGGGGGTGAAAGGTGAACGAGAAACGACGATTTGTCGTTTGTGCCGATGGAAGTTCCCACGCACGGTCCACATTAAACGGAGGTCCTGACCTGCGCGGATTCGGATGCGTTTGTGCCACAGCCAGCCGCGGAAGATTGACTCCGGTTTGACTCGCATCCCACATTCTCTTCATCACCCTCTCTGACACGACCATCTTGACGTTTTGAAGGTACAAGTCTATTGTATTCTACTTTATGGCCCTGAATATCTCTTTTTTACGGCTTTCCGATTTTTTTCCGAATTGATTTCATTTTTTTGAATGATTTCACCCGCTGTGGTTTGACCCGGCAATCCCGCTTCCTCTTTCCGGTCATTCTTCCGTTTCTGTTCGTCGACAATCTCGTCCCCCTACCATACCAACATTCATGGCCTACTCTGCATAATTAAATACTGCTACCCAATCACGCATTGACAAGTGTTCTATCGTCAATAAATAGGTATTACCCCGGTCTGTCCTCTTCAAACATACCCTCAATCTCTACGTCCTATTTTCGTTGTGACACTTTCTCCAGAACTTACTACTTTGAGATAGTGATTGAGCATAAATAGATTGTACACAACATATGAACAACAAATCAGTGCAGCAAAGCGAAAATTCATCCTATGAATACGACATATTAAGGGGTGACCATCCTCCTTCAGCTCTTCGCTGGCAGCACATCCTTACGCAACACCTCAAATCTGTGACTTTCTTGATCCGCCTTCTCCATCGTCTTAACGAGCTTCTCCTCCCGCACACGGAGGCGTTCCTCCATGCCGAGGACCAACAAACGCACCTGTTCCACTTGCGCCATCGTCGCCTCCACGCTGGGCTTAGGGGTACCGTCGGCGGGTGGCGGCGACATCATATACGACATTGGAGGAGAAAATGGAGCTGTGGCAGTGCGTGAGGAGAGCGGGCTCGAGATGCCGGTAGGTGCGATCTCGAGTTTAGCCTGTGCAGACAGAGCAAGGGTATGGAGAGGTGGGGGGCACAGGGTCAGTAAATCTCATTCTGCCGAGAACCAACGTGGCTGGCACGCGCACCTGCCAGTTGCTGCCTGCCAATTTCTCAAGCTCACGTTCAAGAAGCTTTTCTCTCTGTCTGCCCCTATTCAAACCAGGGATGTGACTGTGGGCGTCAATGTGGCGGGGGGTTGACGTGTGACAAACCTCTCCAGTTCAGTCATAGCACGTTCATTCTCGCGCTGCGTGCCCTGTAGAATAAGTTCGAGGTTGCTGTATTCCTTTCGTAGTTCTTGTATTGCCTCTATTGGTGGTCGCTGTGCGAGCTGAGTCTGGAGCGTCTGAATCTGGTCTCGCAGCTATAGTGAAAGGAAAGACGATCAATTTCATAGTAGCAGACAATGAGGAGCTCCACATACTTTATCATTCTCTTTGTCCTTCTCAAGGAGCTGCCTCCGAAGGGTGACTTCAGTGGATTCCTCAGGTACTTCTTTCAACATCCCAAGGTCATCCGTCCCAGTAGTGTGGATGGACGCGCGAGTGTAATGTCTTACGCTCTGAGCACGGCGCATTGTCAGTGGGTAAGGAAAGTCGAGAAAGTCAAGGGTTGGGGAAGATAGGGGGTCGAGGGTATATATAGTTGTTGTTGTGCTGGCACGCGAGTGGTCGAAGGCGAAGGTGTCAGTTGCACCTCTCGACTGACACGAACCATCGAGAGCGTGTCATACCCACGTGATCCCCCTTGGTCCGCGACGTGATTCAAATAAATTAGCGCCGCCACCTTCACACAATCATGCATTAATCATGGATTGATTCTGTCACTGCACAGGACAGTGTGCCCGCACATCACAGAGCTTGGGCTAGTTTTCGTGCTTAACTGGGAGTTGTCTATCTATGGCGCAACACCCAAGGGTGATTTTAAAACAAGTGCCAAGGAATCATGAGGGGCAAGCAGAGCAGAGATGACGATCGGGATTAGCTGAAACATACGAAAAACAATCGAAAGGTAAATGTAAAGCAGGAAGAGATAAAAGCTACTTGAAAGCGATATATCACACAGTTCCTACATCATACTTTCGGAACTGCGTCTGCCAGTCGTCAAAATCATGACTGCCCATGGCCAAAACAGTCGGTTTGCCACCCGATTGTGATCCAAAGATCCGTAGGGCGACGCGCTGCAACGACTCTGCCGTCACCGCATCAATTTTGTCCGCCATTTCGGATATAGGAATCTTGCGGTTATGCACGAGCAACTGTGCGAAAACGACGTCAGCCTAGCTCGTCCCATCAGTCATAACGTAACGAGCGTGCGCACCTGGCGACCGAGGTCCTCAACCTCGACGGAGCGGCTCTCAAGAGCCATTGCCAGGCTACTCTTCAGTTGATTTTTCGCTCGATTGAGCTCATCCGAAGGGACAGTCCGATAAAGCAGTAATGCGAGTTGATGGATGAGGTGCGGAAGGATGGCGGTGCGTGTCGATGGCGCGAACGATGCAAACAAGCCGAATAGTGACGAGTCATTATATATGTGATGAAAAGATGCACAGTGGTCGATCGCCGCGTGGTGGTTCAGGATGTGAGTGTATAATCTTGAGTACATGCCTTTACCAGGACCGCCTGTTGGTCGGTTTTAGCGAGATAACAGAGCCGATAGTTGTGCGGTACGCACCTGCAGAGAAAGATCCACCACCACCAAGGAGTACTTGCATGGTCGCAAGTTCGTAGATGTCATCATCATGAATCCCGACACCTTCGAATCCGATGTAGATATGATTGAACTCCGAATCCGGGTCATGAATGAGTCGGTAACCGCCAGTATACGTAGATCCGTTGATCAACGAGGCAGGACTGGGGGGGTTGGGATATAAGTAAGAGGACGCAGCCCTGGTTAGTGATTTATACACGTTTGGGGGCTGGGAATGCAGGAGATTGGGAGGAACAGAAGGGGATGCGCGGGAGAACGACAACGTTGGTGCCAGTGCATCCACTGCAGGGGCAGTTTTTAGTGAAGAAAAATGTTTGTCTGCAAGCTCGACGAGTTCCTCGTGTGCCATACCAGCACCTGCGATGACCATGCGTTCAGGACGATACCATTGCTCCATAAAGTCGCGCATGAGCGAAGAGTCTGTGACGTCAATACGGTCCTCTGGACAAAGAAGTGGATTTCCGAGTCCCTTCCCGTCATACGCGACATGGTGCAGGATCTCAGGCAAGATCACCTCCGGCTTGGCCTTGATTTCGCGGATCTCGTATTCAGCTGCGGCGCGTTGAGCCTCCAGTTCCTCAGGAAGGAAAGAGGCATTTTGGACGGTCTCAGAGATGAGAGAGAGGGCTAGCGGAGTCGCCTTGTGGAAGTGGGAAGACTGGTACATGATGGTTTCCCGGGACGAAGAACACATTATCTGACCCCCAAGGGCGCTCATGGCCGTGGCCATGTCTGAGTCTGACATCGACTGCGTGCTCTAGAACGGAGACATGCTCAGTCAATTATCGATTGCTGGAGCAGACGTATACGCACCTTGAAAGCCATCCTGTCCAGGAAATGGCTCACGCCCGAGTTGGACGATGTCTCATAGCGCGCACCGGCGTCGACATAGAGCCCAACAGAAGAAAAATGACCTGGCGTGTTCTCCGTGGCGACACGTATCTTATTGGGGAGGGTCGTCACGCGAACAGAAGGGTTTAGTGGTAGTGTAGAGGCATGTCGGGGACGGGGATAGCGTCGCAGGGCTCTTCCAAAGGAGACCTTTCTCATGGGCAAAGAGCAAGTGTAAGACTGAGGAAAGACGGCCCGGGCTGCGGGTCCGCGCATCGTTTCATGTTTCCCCCGGACTTCCGCACATGGCTGTACGAACTGAAATGGAATGCAAGGATCTCCTAGGATCCTCATAAACCACATACTCTGCGATAGCAATGATGTGCAACAATTCGGAAATTGTCTTTCTGAATGTGCCATCGCTTTTCGACGTTGAGGATACGTTCGCTGTCGGACGTCACAGAAAGGCCACCTCGGAAAGCCTTGTTCTATGTTCTAGACTTCGGACTGTGGTTAAGCCAGGATTCTTCTCGAGGTCTGGGATGTCATCATGTCGTCTCAACTGGATGCCGCTCACTCCCTGTTTGCAGTTAAGGAGATCAAGCACCACGAAAGAGACGTAAAGGAAGATACATATCCACGCGAGAGCCAGGGTTTTCCCCACCAAAACATTCCTCTGTGGAGCAGAAGTATATCTCACGCACACGAGTTGTCTCCGTCTTTGACTCTTATTACGATAGAGATTCCCTCAGCAATTCCACGGCCCGTCGTCGAGCTATCCAACTATAGAACAGAGCACACTATTAAAAGAAGATGGTGTAAAGAATCGGAATACCTTCTTCGAGAACATGTCAAGCAATTCGATCATGTCATTCAGTCGAGCTGGTTTCCCACATAGTAGAATTGCCTAGCTTCGTACAGCCACGAATGAGATTGACACCCCTTCTGAGCCACTGTTCAACTAAATCACCACATTCTCAAATTTCAAGGGTGAAGGCTGCTTAATCCCCTTTATGTTCAAGTGACTACTTTTTTTGGTGCTGAGGTGCATGGGGCTCTGGTTGAGCAACTGTCATCACTGTTCTGGAGCCGCTCACCGAAGATAGGCTTCGGTATCTAGAACGTTTGATCCCTGGCCACGCGCTCTCACTTCGCGACTTCTTTGGGCCCATGGAAACAGCACCCACATGGTACGCTTCCTCCCATCCAACACAGATATGCATGAGGTACTTGCGATATTCAGGCTTCACCAAGTAGATGTGCAGTACTAGTAATGAAATAGGAGAATTCCATATGCTGTCTCATCAACTAGATAGCGCAGGACCCACGCTATTTCGCTACTATATCATACAATGGTTACTGCTTCTCAACTCTTCTACCAGCTGAAGGAACACAGACGGCATTCAAAGAAACAATTTAGATCACGTCATCCACTTCAAGCAAGATCACGACCTTGACCCTGCTAGTGCGGCTTTGTCTCATCTGAAGCTCATTAACGCGTGACTCAGGACTGTGAAGATAACAGCTGGCAAGTTGTTTGATGTCTTGCTTGGTGGACATTCCGGAAGGTATTGCACCTGGAATTTCTTGAGAGAGGCTAGCTACATTAGGCGAAGGAGGTGCGTGGTCAATGGTGCCATCACCTGCACTCATTTGCTGTTACAGACCAAATCAAACGAAGAGCATGTGTATTGTACTGAGGGAGAGACAAATATAAACAGAGGTCGGTGGAGAGTTATACTCCATCCGAGATGGGCTAGGGATGATAGGAAGGCCCAAGGAGGGTGATCAACACTGACACTGATGCGTGCCATGTTCTGTGAGAGCATTCGGAGATGAGGTTGCCAATGAGTAGAGTACGAAGGTAGATAGGTGAAGAATAACGTGCTGCAACCTGAGGTGATTGATTGTCATACCCCGTATCGTTGGTATATTGTGCAGGAATGTCATGATTGACGTGGGGTTGCGGAACAGTAGGATTTGTGCCCGGTGGACGCTCATTTGAGAAGAGTTCGGGGTCGATGCTACCCACGGGAAGTGGGACATGGAATCGAAAGATGATGAGCGCTGAGCGGCTGAGGCTAGGGGATGAAACGAGCGTAGCAGACCTCGACACATCGAGCATGAACAGGATATACTGTATTGGTAACGTAGAGTAGGGTGAAAGAACGATTCACGGTGCACCACTCTGGAGATATCTTTCAGGGATATGGGTGGGCGCATCGCAGCAATGGGGCCCTTTAAACAGGATAAGTGGAAGCTGCGGCAGCAATCGTACTGTATGGCCATCCGAGTATTACGGACAACACCAAGTCAGGTATGCAAGGGCGCTACTAGGAAATCAGACATTGAGAAAGGTTGGGGTGAGCACTAGAAAATTGACACTGAAGAAGGTTGCAGTGGATCACAATGTGTGTGAAAGAGACTGACAAGGGACTATGGAAGCGTAAACGGTTGTAAGTTCATGTAAAACCCCCGTCACACGCCAGTGAACTTGGGCGTGACAGATCAACAAGATTTAATTTGAAGACTCATCATTGAAATTTAAAACACAACATAATCTTGAAGATATCACTTGGGAAGATGTCATAGCGAATAAGCTTAAACCGCAAAAATGAGGAACAAGTTCCATTTTTCATTTCACTGAATCACTTGACTCGAGGTCGCATCGTACTGTAAGACCCAGAAGTGTGGTGGTGTAGTACTGTATGATAGGCTTATTATTTTGGTTACTTCGGCAACAGCCGGTCTTACCCCAGTGAAGGTCCTGGGAATCCCGGATGATCGCATGTCTATCTTTTGCTTACTGCTTGTTAAAATCTTAACTTAAAAATAAATACATTGACTAATACTTTCTGCTCGTTCCGGTCGTGTTTAGTGCTCCGGTGTTTTCAGTGACCCCTACACCCGATTGGGTGATTACGTGATCCTCCATTCCGTTTTGCGTCCAGAACGTGTGAGGGATCAGACCGGACCAGACCGCAGCATGACTAATTCCATCCGCTTTCCGCATTGGGTGACTCGGTGAGTGGGTTAGTTTGCATGGCGATATCACTCCCACCTCCAAGTCAGGTTTCGATGTACCTTCGATCTTGTCTATTATTTTTCTTCGATATATCTTTGCTTGCTGTCTGCCTCCTTAGGTTCTCATTGGTGCCATCTCGTTTTCCAATATCGAATAAAGGACGTCTTGTCATCGTTGTCTTATACAAGTATTTCACTTGCACCAGATCTACTTGGCTGACAAGGCATCGCCATGACACGCAACAGCTATAGAGTCATTCACGCAACTGTGGTTTGGATTGAGCCCAAACGTTGCACGGATTGCAGTCTAACTGCAAATCCTTCGTGTAGGTAGTGGAGGCACAAATGAGGTCAGGCACAGAGTGAGGCTGGGGGCAAGGAAAGAGAAAGATTGTATTACATAGAATGAATACGTTCATACTACAACACTCGTGTACATCATATATTATGCGAATGAGTTTCAAAAAAGAGACCACATGGCTGACTGGTAAAGTAACGAGGATTTCAAGCGTAGGACAGCAGAAGTGCACGGGGGTTAGTTTCGAGTGCTAGCAATGACAGAAGTAGGAGTGGAGAGTAACTACCGCACCGATTAACACTGGCTAGGAATCACATTTTCTCCTTCATAATTTCTCCTTAGCCAGCAGTGAACCTTGATAGGGCGATTGGAGGGCTCGCGTGCGGCGATGAATGACTGAATGGCTTTCGGCACAGGTCTGAAGGAGGAAAGCCCTTCAAGGTAAAGGTCATGGAGCAGGGGTAGCACACCCATAGCCATTCCCTCGCTGAGCTCTTGCAGCTCCGGACTAATAAATGGTTCCAGCATCCTCGATATACGTAGCGTCCGGATGGAGGTGAACAGACGGAAGAGCTCGAGCCACTCCACGGAGTCCATGTCGTTTGGCCGCCCCAGCCAACGCGGCGTCGTCGGATGGTAAGCTTCATGAATATCGAGCTCTTCGGCACCGGAGAATAAGGGCAGAAAGTGGTTGCACATCTGGGCTAGAGCCGAGATTTGCCAGTCCACGTCTCTACATGAAACTCCAAGTGAAAATATTCTAGACCAGTTAGCCCCGGACGGGTCTAGCGTATTTAGGGCAAGGCTGGCGCGGTTATGGTAGAAGAGTATCTCCGCAAATTTAAGTGCCCTGAACTTCTCTACACGATCAATGAATACTGGGAGTTCTTGAACGTCGAAGGAAAGTTGATTGAATAATGTTACGTCGACGCTGCCAAGTTGAGGAGAGTCGATGCGTGCAATAATGTCCTCTAAGTACTCGCTATTTCCCTTAAACCGTAGGCTGGTGAGAGCGGGGAGGAATGCACGTGTCGACGGAGGAGAGGTATGTCGAGTCCTTTGGTCAGGGCGCGAAGGTGGGGAGTCGAACTCGAGGGAAAGGGATTCGAGCTTTGTCAACGCAGACAGGCTTGTGACCATCACCTCAGGTGAGATGTAGCCAGAATTCGGTATCCTCCAAAGTTGAAGTTGGACCAGGTCATGGGCAGACAAAAGAAGTTTTGGCAATGCTGGATATGCAATGTTCGATAAAATGAGGGATTCTAGACGTGGGGCAGATCTACCCAAGAGGGTGTCAGGAAGCACCGGCGCTGGCTGATCGCAAGAGCCAAGATCTAGAAATTTCAGTGCCCTAAATGGCTCCTGCATCTCCGTCACAATTCGTTCCAATTGAGAAGTTGTTATTCTTTCGAGGGTAATTTCGAGTACACGATGAGGATTCTCGATTGCTGCAATGACGTTATCTACATTGAGATCTGTTGTTCCCCAATCTTTCATGATGATAGGTAAAGGCGGCCAGACATCCAGAGTTTGTCTCACGGGTGTATCTTCATGGCATACAAGTCGCAGATCAAGGCGGATGGGTGATCCAAACACGACGTATCGCCATCTTCGACATACGTGCACCAGCACATGCCACCATTCAATTAGGCCTTCATCCATTTCAACCATCTGATAGAAATCGAATATTTCCAGGAGGACATTGTCAGGGAGGGATTCGATTGTCGCACGTTGAAATGAAATCAAGCCTACACGATACACGAGGGTCATCATTCCAACCGCAGTACACTGGGCATCAAACGTACCTGGTCCTTGTTCATTAAAGATTTCTTTCCGGCGACGCACAACAAGCTTTCCGGCCTTTGAGACCATAGAAGAACCATCTATCGACGCCAAAGAGGCGTCAGGAGATGAATTATGGTACTTGATACTAATATTGCCCGGTTGACATCGATCGAGTTAGACACTTTTCCGAGAGAACTAGTACGGCGGAAAACTGTACGTACTTGGGAGAACTCATCCACATTGACATTGACATGTTGACAGACAGTGAGGCGGTCAGTCGGGGTAAATATAAAACATAAAGAGGTCGTGGTGGCGCTCCTAGGCGCACGAAATACATGTGTGCACCACGCAGCAGTCAAGCTGGCCTCGTGTAGATAAACGTGCCTGTGTTGTGCACTGCCTCAGAACAAATTAGCTGGTCTTCTGGTGCTCGTTACGGTGGGGGAAAGCACCGACCCTGGTTCTGTGATCCCCTGTACTGAGAAGTGACGAGTATATCGAACACCGCTGAGTGGTGGCCTGACCATTAATTAGCCATTTGCTCAGAGGGCGCCTATAAGACCAGTCGCATCTCCCATGCTCTGGATAGGGGTTGTGCCATGAAAACATGCGCACTGAATATACGGCAGCACTGCCCTCCCAAGTCGTCCTGCAAAAGCAAGTTTTGTGCATGGCTGTATAGTGCAGCTGGGCTGACTTTGGGCTCAATATCACAGCATCTGACGGCAAACATGCCGTTCTTGTGACCAGGTGCGGCACTGCAACGAATGCATGGGACACGTGAGGTGTAATCCGAGTTGATACCAGTAATACTTCGCAAGAAGGAACACTATATAAATCTATCGTCAACATCGCTTGAACCTGTACTCGTCGCAGTGAACAACAGCATGATGGGAGAAGATGCTGTCGTTGCGTTAATTCTGAAGGAATACGTGGAAAAGAGAGCTAAATCAATATGTTGCGTGGCCGCCATCGGATGTTCAAGAATGCCAGAGGTATTATGGAGCCGAGGAGAGGTAAATACACCCACAAAGGTCTTATTTCAACTTCACACTACCTTTTGCGCGGCACTCCACATGCTTCGGTATTAATTTGATGTTGATTCCAGAGGCATGAAAAATATGCTATATCTAAAAAGGAGGTGTAATCGAATGAGGAAGGGGGGAGGGAAGGAAGGAAGCTGATAACGGAGGCATGACACGAGCGAAAACATCAGGTTGCATCATCTCTCTTGACTCGCATGGGAGACAGTATCCGCTCAGGACTATGCGAGAATTGCATTTCAGGGAAAATAAAGAGCGCAAAGAAAAATATACAAATAGATAGGACTAGATCTCACCTGGGAACTGGATCGGATAGATACCAGGAGAGGAACTGGAGAAAGTTGACGCGAAATGAATATATTGCATGGCATTGAGAGGAGTATGTAAAGGAATTAAGAGGGTATAAAGTCCTAGGTCTGTGGAAACAAGGACGGTTCGCGTCGTGAGGGCCTGTGAGTGGGAAGCCGCGAACGAGAGTGTATATAAGGAAGGCACAAGGCAGCCACACAGCTCGCTTATCAACCGGGCCGGCAGGGCCGCTCGGATCTCGGAAGTCCGAGCCGAATGGCAGAAAGTCCGTCACACTCACCCAGTGAACCGTGCTTGTGCTTTCCGACACCAACACCCTCTGGAATGTTAGCTCCACCGGCCCACCTAATCCATTCGTGGAAGAGAGCAGTCAGCGATTCTACCCAGCTTCTTTGCAGAAAGAATGTATCGAATTCAGGAGTGAAGGAACAACGCACTGAGGAGCCACGTGCACCAAGTGGTTACGGTATCTGTCCCTGGTTCTCCGTTGCATTCATGCAATGAGTTACGGCGGTTTTGCCTGCGCAATTGTCTGGGAGTCTGGTGGGTACAGAACACTGCTCGGGGTCTTCTCCATTGATACACGTGAGGAAAACCGAGACGGAGGAAACTCCGATGATTTGAAGAGCTCTACCAAAACCCAGCCAGCTATGAAACCAACTACCATCTCCCATACCCTCTATTCTGTTCTACGCCGTCTTGCCGCTGGCGGGGGGCACTCTGGGACCAGTTCACTCTAGATCAAAACGGAGCATGGTATTGTCTATATTCGGCTTTCTCCGAGACGGAAATGGAAAGAGATCCAAGATCGCACAAAAGAATCCGCTGACTCGGAGCATCGAGCAGTAAAGTTTTTCGGGGCTGTCCAGCAACATAGACAATCCGACCGACTGTAAGCAATGTCTTTTTTTCAGATCGGATGTTCGCTGAAGACTGCACGTTACGTCCTTTCAATCCATGGAACGAGCCAGATCGTGGCACCGCCATCCTCTCTCGGCATTTCGCGTTGGGCCCTCAT
>QLPC01012229.1:0-10928 GCA_003314055.1 Lactifluus hygrophoroides
AGTACGTATCGTAACAATAGGCCTGTCCCATGATCCAGTATCTGTCGAGTCATATAACCGTATCCAGTATAGTACAGAGGCCTGTCGAGGCCTTCGAGTCATGAGGTAGTGATGCGCGTCATAGTCTGGTAAATGGGGTACGAGGATAGAGGGCCTAGAGCCCTTACTGAGCGATAACGAGTCCGTAAGATAAGAACCATAGGTAAGGAGTCGGAAGTCCATCAGCATGTAGGTAGCAAGATAGCCCTCCGGATGCGAGGGTTATAACGTGTCTGGGAAAGAAAGAATAGTCCTTGGAATAAAGGCAACGTGACATTACCCCCTTCTTAGGCGCGACGCTCCGAGTCACTACGGTAAGAGTGGAGAGACTGACTGGAGGTGGAGGAAGAGGATAACGGGTCACTTACTTCCTGCATCTCCCACAGTTGTTCTTTGCGTGGCTTGGTGGGGCGTCCCGCGGCGTCGAGGCAGGCAAGGAACATCCTCCTAGCGTGGTCGTTCGCCTCTGCCGACCTGAACTTCCTCCTTCCCGCCTCCTTCAAGTATGGGTATAACTTGGCGTAGGCGTGTGTCGATTTGAGTCTATTGAGGGAGTCTTTCATCCTCTCCTTCCTGACCGCTACCTGGGAGTGTGCTACCGAAGCCTTGTTGGCAGCAATGCGGGCTTGACGACGCCAGTACCTCTCTTCCTCCATGGCTAGCCCATAGCCTTCCGACGCTTCCCTGAACCAGATGACTTCTCCCCTGAGATAGGGATCCTTCTGCATTTTCAAGGCCTGGTCGACGAAGAACTGGTGACTGTCGCGGCCACGTTCCCCTTCAAAGAGTTGTTGCTGGTGCGCGGTGATGGCTGGGCCTGGTTCTGCTTCGGCTGTGGCGTGGATGGGAGTCCTCCAGATAGGGTGGCCAGCCCCCATGGTGAGTCGAAGGTGGGGTGCGTTGTGCGTGAAGTCGAGGGCAATGTACTCGGTGGGGCAAAGAGCTCCTGACGAGTCGGGGATGAGTCGGGTGCAGTAGGACGGGTTGTGGACGCTGTTGGTGAGGAATGGGCGCTGAGGGTGGTCTCTGGTGTGATTGAGGCGTAGGGGGAGTGTCCCGGGGGTGTCTAGCTTTAAGGCATCCTGTGCCAGCGGTGTGGTGGGCTCGTCTTCGTCTTCGACTTCCATGGAGAGGTCGATGACGACCGTGTTTCCTGTGGTTGGGGGTGGGGGTGTAGGGTGCGGTGTTTTAATCCGCGGAGGGATAGGGATAGGGGCAGGGGAAGGGGACCGCTCTGGGGACTTGGGTGAGTATTCTTCGTCACTCCAATAGACGGCCGGAGTTTTCTGGGCTTCGCGACGCCTTCTGACTTCGTTCTTCAGCTCACTGATCCTGTATTCGATGTCGTTCTGGGTCAGCGTCTCTATGTCCCCTACTATGCTCCGTCGGATGGCCGGGAGGTGTCTTCCGTAGGATCCGTGACCGTCCCATCTTCTGGAGGCCATCTCAGCTCTAAGGATACCGACCTCCTTGTCTCTGGTGGACTGGGAGGTGTCACTGTCGTCTCTGAGTGCCTGGATGATGCTGTTGAGGTGGATGTTGAGGGTGTGAAAGGATAAGGATGGGGGAGTCCACGCTGGGCTTCCCCAGGGTTTGGCGGGTCGAAGATCGTCCTGTACATGGGTTTGTGGGATCTGGGGAGAGGGAGGAGACGCGTCACCGCTTGGCTGTCCTCTATCCGTCTCCACGACGGGTACTCTTCCTCCGGCATTACTCTCAGTCCCCAAGGTGTGCCTATAAAGATCTTGGACCGCTTTGGTGGAGATGGTGAGGACTCTGTCGTAAGTTTGCTCGTGGGTCTCGTCACCTCTGGGGTGGAAGAAGGCTCTGTCGATGGTTCGGGTGACGAGTTCTTTGGGGAGTTCGGGGAAGATTTGTTCGACGTGTGCGTCGACTGCGAAGCGTGCGGTAGTTGCGTCGAGGACGGGGGATGGAGGGACTTCCTCTTTAGTCCTGTCGTGTTCATGGATGCAGTCTGCGGCGCAGACGCCTTCTTCGTGTTGTGCAATGAGGATGGTGGAGTCGATGTCGAGGACGCGTTGTTCTGGGGATCCATAGCTGATATCGGACATTGGTGAGGATGTTAGAGTGGAGAAGATAGGCGTGGAAGTGGGGGTGTTGGAGGAAAGATGGTGAATTTACCCCCTTCTTAAGAGGGGCGACGGCCCCGGCGCCTAGGAACGGGGTTTCTTCGGTGGAAGTCTGCGATAAGGTCAGGTGCATGGAGGTCAACGTCATTGATCCATGAGTTTTCGGACTGTGGGTAACCCTTCCAGCTGATAAGGTATTGTCGCCATTTTCGTCGCCCGAAAAGCCTCGTGTCGAGCACCTGACCCACTTCCCATTCTTCTTCGTCATTGATAAGGTCAGGAGGGGGTCGGTCAAAGTTTGCGCCGTGTTCCTCCGTCTCCTTATAAGGTGTTAGCAAGTTGACATGGAAGACGTCGTGGATTTTCCAATGTGAAGGGAGTTCTAGGCGATAGGCCACCTTGCCTACGCGTTGCGTGATTTTGAAGGGTCCATGACGTCTGGGGGCCAGTTTGAGGGTCGGATGATGTGTCTTGAGGTTCTTTCCTTCGAGCCAGACCTGGTCACCTGTCTGGAACGTGGTTTTGGGGAGGTACTCTCGGGCTGCCTCGTGTAACCTAGTGGCGTCCCGCCTAGCCTTCTGGATCTGGTCCAGCCTCTCTTGGACCTTGGGGACGTCTGATGACCCTGAGTCGAAGCGGACTTCTGGTTGGTAGCCGATAAGGAGTTGATGGGGGGAGTAGCCCGTCTTTTCGTGAGGCCAAGTGTTGTGGGTAAACTCTGCGAGTGTTAGGTATTCACTCCACCTCTCTGGCTCGTTGGAGACCCATAGTCGAAGGTATTGTTCGAGCCATTGGTTCATCCTTTCGCTTTGTCCGTCGGTTTGGGGGTGATAAGCTGTAGAGATATTCTGAGTGATCCCCATGAGGCGACAGAGTTCCTTGGCAAAGCCTGATGTAAATCGAGGGTCTCTGTCGGATATGATCCGGGTGGGGAGTCCAAACCAAGGTACTAAGTGACGAAAATACTGTTTGGCTACTCCTTCGGCGGAGATCTCCGTGGTACAAGGGATGAATTTAGTTGCCTTCGAACATCCTTGGTCGACGATAGTCAGGATGGCGTTGTATCCATGACTGGGGGGTAGGTCCATGATGAGGTCCATAGATACACTTCTGAAGGGGCCCAGGTCTGGTTGTACGTCTAAATTGTAAGTTGACGCCTTGTGCGCACTGGTCCTGGTCTTGTTAGCTTGACAGACGGTGCATCCTTGGACGTAGCCTTTCACGAAGTGGTTGATGTCGTTGCCTTCATATCTCCGTCTCAACAATGCCTTAGTCCTCTCAATTCCTGGATGTCCTGCTGTGGGGTGGTCATGGAAGCGGGCTAAGATCGCTCTGCGTTCTCCCAGCTCGTCTGGGAAGGTCATTTTGGCGAAGCGAAGTTCTGGTAGGAGTGTGGTGGCTTTATTGTCATCCTGTCCTTCGTTTTCTTCGAATGGTCTTGACAGAAAGTCCGCTACCACATTTTGCTTGCCAGGTTGGTGGTCGATGACGAAGTCGTAATCGGCCATGACCTTCATCCATCTCGCTTGCCTTCGGTTTAGATCCTGGGGTTTTCGGAAGTACTGGAGATTGTCGTGGTCTGCTCTGACGCGTACTTGGTGTCTCGCGCCTAGTAGGTATCTCCTCCAGTGTTTCATCACTTCGATGACCGCCATTAGTTCTCTGTCGTAGATGTCCCAATTCCTTTGTTGGTCACTGAAGGTCTTGGAGAGGTAGGCAATGGGCCTTAGTCTTCCTTTATCGTCTTGTTGTTGGAGGACTGCTCCAAGGGCATAACCAGAGGCGTCCGTGTTCACTATAAATGGTTTTTCGAAGTCAGGTTGTTGGAGGACTGGGGCGGCGGTGGTCCTCGCGATAAGTTCCTTGAACGCCCCTTCATGTTCTGAGTCCCAATGGAAACGCGCTCCTTTGTTCAACTCTGCAACCAGGCGATTTAGTGGTCTTGCCACTGAGCTGAAACCTGCGATGTATCTCCGGTAGAAGTTGAGGAAGCCCAAGAAGGAACGTACTTCCTTCAAACTGCGGGGTCGTTTCCAATTCCTGATCCCTTCCACCTTGACGGGATCCATGGCGATTCCTCCGGGTTTTACTATCATTCCCAGGTATTCGACTTCTGGTACTTCGAAAGTGCATTTGCTCGGCTTGAGGTATAACTCGTTGTCCTGTAAGGTCTGAAGCACTTCTCGCACCTTGCGTCGGTGGAAGTCCATAGAGTTGGGTGTATGGATGAGGATATCGTCCATGTATACCGTTACATGTCCGCCGTCGATGTGTTCTCTAAAGAGATGGTTCATCATGGCCTGGAAGGTGGCTGGTGAGTTGGTGAGTCCAAAAAACATCACCAAGGGTTCGAAAGAGCCTGAGGATGTCTTAAAGGCTGCCTTCCATTCGTCTCCTTCCTTGATCCTGATGTTATTGTATCCCCATCTGACGTCCAACTTCGTATAGAGTTCGGAGGGGCGGTCCGGATGGAGGTTCAGATGGTCGAAGAGTTCATCTATAAGAGGGAGGGGGTAGTTGTTACGCCGTGTGTGTTTGTTGAGTTGTCTATAGTCGATGATGGGTCTCTTCGATCCGTCCTTCTTCGTAATGAAGAACAGGGGTTCTACATAGGGTGATTTGGATGGTCGGATGGTTCCTCTGTCCAGGTGTTCCCTTAGGAATGCGTCTCACGCTTTATCTTCTTCTCTGGTAAGAGGGTAGGCTTTGCAGTCCAAAGTTGGAGGTGCAGTGGGAAGGAGTTCGATGGCGTGGTCCCAGGGTCGGGTGGGAGGAAATTTCTTTGATTCCTTGTCGCTAAATACCTTCTCAAAGTCCCAATAGGCCTTAGGGACGATTTCTCTCCAGTCTCTCTTCGTTTTATCATGGGCTTGTTCGGCCAGTTGTTGAGCGATGGTAGTCTTTTTCCACTCTAGCTCTAACGTTTCCCCTTTTTTCAACCATGGCCGGTTTTTAACGGAGACTGAGTGGAGTCCCGCTACCTTGACTTCTTTGCTGGGTGGTGGCGCCGCCGCTCCTGCTGTCTTGATAATGAGGGCCGCATCCATAGTCCCCTGAGCCCAGTTGGGTCGTGGGTTCGCCGCTACCAACCATGGGTATCCCAGCACCATCTGGTCCTTCCCCATATCGGCTATGTAGAATCTGAGAGTGTGAGTCATTTCTCCGGTGGTGACTTCAAGGTCCACGTATTTGTCCACGATCCCTCCCTTGTTTGTTGTTCCATCTGCATTGTGTAACAGTTTGGGACGCCACAGGGGTCTCGTTCCGAGTCCATGTTCTTTAACGAACAGTTTTGAAATGAAGTTGCCGGTGGCTCCACTGTCCACAAGGGCCACTAGATCTGCCTCTTTCAACGCGGTGTGGAAACGAACCAAGAGTCGCATACTATTGAGTCTGGGTAGAAATACATCGCGTTGAAACATAGCTCGAATAAAGGCCTTCTTATTCAAGCTTTCTGAAAATCCTGTCCTCCTTCGGTGTTCTCCCACCTCTTCTGTAACTCCTCATAAGTTGCCAGGTCGCAGGAACACAAGTATTCGAAGACCTGGTCCGTGGATAGGGTGGAGGATGTAGTGGAGCTTCCAGCGTCGCTGATAGCGTCGCTAGTATCCACCTTCGATGCTTGCATGGCCTTGGGGCGGGGTCCTTTAAACAAGGGACAGTTGCGTTTAATGTGCCCCTGTTTTTTACACAGGAAACATCTTCCTTCGGCTTTAAGCTTTTGAGCATCTGCTTCGGTGATGCCGCGAAGGGCATCTACCTGCATAGTGTCGGGGTGGTTGGGCGGTGTCCTATACTGTCGGTTGCCTTGGCTTTGGAAGAATGGCCTAGGCGGTCCTCCTCTCTGTCCCCCGCATCTGAAGAAATTCCTTTGGGGGCGGTAGGGTTCCAGTTCTGAGAGTTTGGCTTGTTTATTCCTAGCCAAGGTGCATATTTGTTCCCAGTTATGTATGTTTACGTCCGCCAGTCCGATTTCGCGATGCAGCACCCAGGTTAACCCTCGTTTGAAGATGTCGTGCACAGCTTCGTTGTCTAGAGGGTAATTAGCCTTTCTTGCTAACGCTGCGAAGGTGCTGATATAATGGTCAATATCCTGTCCCTGCATTTTGAGTTTCTGAAGTGCCGTCGCGGCATTGGTGGCAGCGTTGACGTCCATCCAGTCTTGTTCGAAGTTGGACCTGAATTCGTCCCAAATGTCAGCATGGGGAGGAGTCGGGACGGGTCTGGCCGAGATCCATCCGATCTTCTGATGCTTCCATTCGGCGGTCACTTGCCCTCGTATGTACGTGAGGGCATGTGCGACTTTTCTATAGGGGTCTCTCATAACAGGGGTATCTTCATTGGTGAATTGATAGAGGATGAGCGCCTCCATCCATGCATCAGCCAAGGGACGTTCTCCTTCGAACGGTGGCGGCGGGGCGCCTTCCATTCGGCCATTTCCAAGCGGCGCAACGCCCGGCTGTCCATGTCCGCCAGGTCCCCCTGGTCCTCCTGGTCCTCCTGGTCCACCTGGTCCACCTGGTCCACCTGGTCCACCTGGTCCACCTGGTCCTCCCGGGTTGGGAGGTGGGGCTCCACCACTTGATCCGCTGCTGCCTCCTGAATGCGTACCGAGGGGGTTAAGCATCAAGTTGGCGGCGGTTTGGACCTGTGTGGGGATGATAGTGGTAGTGCTAGTCATTCTAGGGTTCTCGGGAGTGTCAGAGTCGCTTTCTGGGTCTTCCGGGGTGTTAGTGTCGTCGGGATCAGTACTAGCAGGTCGTGGAGTGTCTTCTCCTTCTTCTAATGCCTGTAGTAAGGGTTGAACGTCGAGTGTCGTGAGTTCCTCGGGCTCCACTTGAAGGAGATCTGGGTTGTAGGTACTTGGTGCAAGTCTAGTGGCTTCTCCTTCTTCGTCGTCGTCGTAGTCGCCTTTGTCTTGGTGATAGTGTTTCTCGAACTCAAACCAGAGTCCGTAGGCGAATGTGAGAGGGAATAGTCCTTCGTCTGAGAGGGTGTACCAACCGCTCCACCTGACGATGTGTCCTTCAATGTCGGCTCCTTTCTTCAAATGATAGACAGCCCTCTGTCCCTTCCAATGTATAATGCGTCCTTTTGGAACGTCCTTGGGTCCCGCGCTAGGACACAAAAATGGGGGTGTGGGGTAGGAGGGTCTCTGTCCAAAGTCGGGGTCCCTCTGCGGTTGCTTTCCTTTCCTTGACTTCGGAGCCAGGATTGAGGTCTGTTCTAATGTCACGCCTAAGTCCTAAGCGTGTCCACAAGTCTAGCAAGGACTCGATACGTCCTCTGACTTGTCTCGGTCTGTTCCTAGCGAAGTCAAGCAATGGGCTTGAGGAGCGAGGTTGCACACGATGAGAGGGAAGACTTAGAAAAAGTATATCCACGAAGAGAACAGACCTAGGGCTACCTAGAGACGTCACAAGTCCTTAAGTAGTCTACAGCACGTCCACTGGCGCTCCTGAGGCCCTTCCAGTACGTTCCACTGCCTTCCATAGGCCTGTCCCATGATCCAGTATCTGTCGAGTCATATAACTGTATCCAGTATAGTACAGAGGCCTGTCGAGGCCTTCAAGTCATGAGGTAGTGATGCGCGTCATAGTCCGGTAAATGGGGTACGAGGATAGAGGGCCTAGAGCCCTTACTGAGCGATAACAAGTCCGTAAGATAAGAACCATAGGTAAGGAGTCGGAAGTCCATCAGCATGTAGGTAGCAAGATAGCCCTCCAGATGCGAGGGTTATAACGTGTCTGGGAAAGAAAGAATAGTCCTTGGAATAAAGGCAACATGACATAGAGGATGAGTGCCTCCATCCATGCATCTGCCAAGGGGCGTTCCCCTTCGAAGGGTGGGGGTGGGGCGCCTTCCATCCGTCCATTCCCAAGTGGGGCAACGCCCTGTTGTCCTTGTGCATGTCCACCGGGTCCACCTGGTCTTCCTGGTCCACCTGGTCCACCTCCGGGAATGGGCGGTGGGGCTCCCCCGCCACTACCTCCAGGTTGTCCCGAAGATTGTGTAATGTTACTGAGGGGATTGAGTGCCAAATGAGCGGCGGTTTGTGTCGGAGCGATAGTAACAGTGCTCGTCATTCTAGGGTCTTCTGGGGCGTCAGAGTCGCTTTCTCTATCTTCGGGGGTGTTCGAGTCGTCAGGGTCAGTACTGGTGGGTCGTGGAGTATCTTCTCCTTCTTCTAATGCTTGTAACAGGGGTTGAACGTCAAGCGTTGTAAGTTCTTCGGGTTCTATTTGAAGGAGGTCTGGGTTATAGGTACTTGGTGCAAGTCTGGTAGCTTCTCCTTCTTCGTTGTCGTCATAGTTGCCTTTGTCTTGGTGGTAGTATTTCTCGAACTCAAACCAGAGTCCATGGGCGAATGTGAGAGGGAATAGTCCTTCGTCTGAGAGGGTGTACCACCCGCTCCACCTGACGATATGTCCTTCGATGTCGGCTCCTTTCTTCAAATGATAGACGGCCCTCTGTCCCTTCCAGTGTATAATATGTCCTTTCGGAACGTCTTTGGGTCCTGCGCTAGGACACAGAAATGGGAGTGTGGGGTAGGAGGGTCTCTGTCCAAAGTTGGGGTCCCTCTGAGGCTGTTTTCCTTTCTTTGACCTCGGAGCCAGGATTGAGGTCTGTTCTAATGTCACGCCTAAGTCTTAAGCGTGTCTACAAGCCTAACCAGGACTCAATGCGTCCTCTGGCTTGTCTAGTCTGTTCCAAGTGAGGTCAAGCAATAAGCTTGAGGAGCGAGGGTTCACACGATAAGAGGAGGTGACTTAGAAAGTATATCCACGAGGAGAACAGACCTAAGGCTACCTAGAGACGTCACAAGTCCTTAAGTAGTCCTACAGTGCATCCACTGGCGCTCCTGAGGCCCTTCCAGCATGTTCCACTGCCTTCCCTAGGCCTGTCCCATGATCCAGGTTCGAGTCGAGTCAGATAACCGTATCCAGTATAGTACAAGGGCCCATATGGCCAGTAAGTCATGAGACGGGGTACGCGTCATAGTCCAGAGTGTGGGGTACGAAGATAGAGGGCCTAGAGCCCTTACTGAGTGGTAAGAAGTCCGTAAGGTAAGTATCATAGGTAGAATGGGGTCGGAAGTCCATCGGCATGTATCGTAATGAGAAGCCTCCGGATGCGAGGGTTACAACGTGTCTGGGAAGGAAAGAACAGTCCATAGAACGCTAAGACACCGTGACACTTATAGTAGTTGTCTATTGTAGGAATAGTCAAGGGACGCCTGTCTAGGCGTCCCCATTATGCAATTGCCTCGATCTTTGTGGCACCATTCCATTCCATAACCGGCCAGGACTCCTTGAGAGGCCCTTAATAAGGGCCCCACTCCTGGCATCACTTTATTCCATCTCCATTATTCTGTAAACGGCCAGGACTCCTTGAGAGGCCCTTAGTAAAGGCCCCTCCATTCCCTGGCACTTCTTTATTCCTTATGCTTACTGATCTCCATAAAATGATGACTGATCTTGCTTACTGATCAGTAGGTAGCCATGTATTTAAGACGAACTCAAGCAAGGCATTAGGCCCAGCTTTGAGTTCTAACTTGTTCCCTGAATCACACTCTTGAATCCTCATAGCCTTTGTGTCCTTGTTGAAGGAAACAAAGGTTAATCTCTTGTGTGCGCTCAAGCTCATCTTATCTTATCTTTCGATCTTATCTTATCTACTCAAGAAGCGTTCAAGCCTTTGGCTTGACACCCTTCACTCTATCATCACCTGACTATATAGATAAGCGCTTGCTTATCTATCTTATCTTATCTCTCATCACACAAGGGGGTCACGTGATTAGTCACCTGACTTATCGTCACACTAGACTCCCATGGTCACGTGATTAGGAAGTAGCTGATCACCCGTATTGTTATCAGCAACTTCCTCACCACTTGATCTCGAGCTATCTAAGTGCCGGCCCGTGTGAGCCGTAACAGTAGGGAACGCCAGGACCAAAGCGATTGGACGAGGCACAATAGAGCTTCAATCCGAGTGTGAAGGTCAGACATACACCCTACGACTCGAAGATGTCCTCCACATCCCCTCCAATCGCAACAATCTAATCTCCCTCGGCCGCTGGGACAAAGCTGGCGGCAAATATATTGGAGGTGATGGAAACATCACACTCATCACATGGGAAGGAAAACATGTCGCTGAAGGTCACAAAATTGAACAAAATCTATATAAGATGAAGTTCAAAGTGACCAAGTTACAAAGCGTCAGTAAACCTTCGACATCCCCACAAACATTCCACACCACGAGCAAAGAACCCCAACAAAGCTGGGAAATGTGGCACAAATGCTATGGACATGTCAGTTACAGCGGTTTACAAAAGCTGCTAAACAAGGGTCTGGTGGAAGGACTCACCACCGACACGCGTTCGAAACAGCCTGATTGCGAAGCTTGCACAGAAGCTAAGCAATATGTCAAACCGTTCAGTAAGAAGGCGTCAGATCACCAGACCGAACCCAGAGACCTGACTCATGGACCTATGGGGGAAGTACAACATTCAGTCGATAAACGGCAATAAATACTATCTTGCCCTAGTCGACGATTGCGTGAGATACATTACCGTTTACTTCCTTAAACAAAAGTCCGAGGCCAGTCAACAGATAGTTGAATACTTGCTGAAGATCAAGACTGTTAGGGTAGGACGTTCCCTTCTGTACGACTTGTACGTCTGGGTTTGACAGAGGCAAGGTATCGTTCGATGCTCAAGTTTAAGAGCAGGAGTTCGGGTGGTTCACAAGGTAAAAGGAGGGACTGGAATGCAGGCACCCAGTAGAGGAGTTCGAGTAA
>QLPC01012230.1:3679-21606 GCA_003314055.1 Lactifluus hygrophoroides
TGATACATCATACTTCGTGATTATGGTTAGGGTGAGGTCGAATGGGTTTATTGTTCCCGAAAATCATTGTGATTGCCAGCTGAGCAAGCCGAGTCAACTTTGCTCGGGCTGTAATCTGAAAGAAAAGGGAGTCCAGCTCCTGCCGTCCAATCCAGTTCATTACAGTACACAGTACAGGATGGCCGCCATGTCTGGCATGCCGAAAACGTCCCCATTCCCCGTCGCATGATCATGAATGATTCGAATTCTAATTGCACAGGTGACTCGGCGTCTGCCGTCCGTATTGCCCAACCGGCCAAGCGTCATCAGCGTATGCCGAGCAAACAATTCCCGGCAGAGTCAAAAACATCATCTCCTCCCTACCCACGTTTGTGCGGGTTCCAGGCTAGGCGGAGACCGCCGCAGGGGGATATTACTTAGCAGCACAAAACAAAATATGATCAGCCCAACTTAATTTGCACGTGACTTCAGTTGGGGAGAAGCGGGACCAAATGAGAGCTCCCTGGGTGGGGTTGTACATTTTATGCGTAGTTATACGGGAAAATATAAAATTGTATGGATGCGAGCTCGTCGCAGGTTGTCACAGGCCTATACAGTTTATCTTTTGTCTCCTTCCCAGGGGAGGAGGGGAGTTCGAACGTAAGTGGGGTCGAGGTGGCAGCGTGACCAAATATGATCAAATAGGGCGCAGTGGGCTCGCTCGGTGCTTTCCAAGGGCTTTTCACATTGCTCGCCTGTTCCACCGCATCGCCCAATCTCGCCCCCCAATTCGTCACCGCTCTTTGTCCCTATCCGATAGCTATCTCCTCGTCGTATTTGACGATGCAGGCCGCCATTCAACCTCTACCCGCTCACCTCATGCCGTCATATCAACGGCCCTCCATCTCCAGTGTCGTCAATAGAAACTCTACCATACTGCCCACGCCTCCAGTCGCGACCCGAAAACGCAAACGTGCCCATCAATACACGGTCTCTTACTCGGAGGTACAAGAAGTCGACACAGATGGCAGACTCAGAGAAATCATCGTCATCGAGGACACTCCACCGCCCCCCACCGCTTCCCCTGCAACATCCTCTCGCACAAATGCCTACTCTGCATCATATCAACCCCCAACCTACTCCGCGCCAATAAGGACTAGAGCTCGTGCCGCTATGGAAGCTCAAGCAGAATCCTCTGGTTCCTCGTCCGTCGCCCTTCCCATTCCCGTGCCCAAAAAGAGGAAGCGTGAACTTGATGAGGCACCATCGACTGCGAAGAAGGGATTCCCCCCCGCACAAACGTCATCCAACGCGGCCAATCATGCCACATGGACGAATGGCAGCGCTGCAACATCTGCAACGGTTGGTTGAATGTTGTTTTCTGTGTAGACGATATGTTTTGATCTCACGCATCTGACCAGACACCAAAGCAGCAGGTCTCCTGCGACGATAAAGAGGGTCATTACATTGTCACCCCCGATGACATAATCTACAAGCGCTGTAAGCTTCTTTTGGCGTGTTTTTTTCTTGTCCGTCCCCATAACCTTATCCGACCATTTAGATCGCACTGTCCGATTGCTTGGTCAAGGAACGTTTGGTAAGGTGGTTGAAGCGGTCGACATTGAGACCAACAAGCGTGTTGCTATCAAGATCATCCGAGCCATTCAAAAGTATCGAGAGGCGAGCCGCATCGAAGTTCGTGTGCTCCAGAAGCTCAAGGAACGTGACCCCACCAATCGGCAGTGAGTGGTTCCCATTCAATCACGTGTTCCTCGGAATCATCAATTGAGTTTATCCTTTTTCAGTAAATGCATACACCTCTTGAATTGGTTCGACTATCGGAACCACATATGTCTGGTTTCCGAGTTACTCGGGATGTGTGTGTATGACTTTCTCAAGGAGAACGATTTCGCCCCCTTTCCTCGCGACCACATTCAATCCTTTGCGCAACAGCTTCTTGGTAGTGTGGCCTGTACGTGTTTCATCCGCCAGCGTTGATCCATTTCGTTTCTGACCCACACATCACCTAGTCTTGCACGACTTGCACATCATCCACACGGATCTTAAGCCCGAGAATATTCTCCTGGTGCGCAATGACTCGCGTACCGTAACCATTCCCACTCCTGGAAAGGTACCGTCTTTCCCATCTCTCGTATGGCAAGCCTCCTGACGGATGCTACGCAGCGCCATGGACATCGGACAAAGCGTATATTAGACTCAACGGACATACGACTGATCGATTTCGGATCGGCTACTTTTCAGGATGAGTATCACTCGGCGGTCGTCGCTACTCGCCATTATCGTGCACCCGAAATCATCTTGGGTGCGTTTCCTCTCATCAAGATTGTTTTTACCGACTGATATGAATCGTGCTTATTCTGTAGGCCTTGGCTGGTCATACCCATGTGACGCGTACTCCCTTGGTTGTATCTTAGTGGAATTTTATACTGGAATGGCGCTGTTCCAGACACATGATAACCTCGAGCATTTGGCCATGATGGAGATGGTCATGGGCAAGATGCCCGAGAATGTTGCACGGGAGGCCGTGAATCACAAACCAGAATTTTTCAAAGAGGGGCCTAAGCTTAACTGGCCTTCGCCGAAGACGACGAAGCAAAGTCGGAAAGACGTCCGCGCGACGCGAAGCCTTCAGGTCCGTCTTTCTATTCGGTGATTTTTTTTAACAACTCAAAGTGTCGCAGGAAATTATTCCCCAAACTGACATGATTAATGTCCACTTCTTGGATCTTGTCAGGAAATTACTCATGTTCGATCCGAAGCAGCGAATCACGGTTCGCGAAGCTTTGAGGCATCCTTACTTTTCGCAAACGATTCCACCGGAGTTATAGCTCAATACCTCAACCAGCATTGCGCCGATCTTTCACTTTTTCGTTTTAGAACCAATCATCCCTGGCCGGATCGAAACTCGTTTACCCATTCACTCTTTCTCCTGATCTCGTATCATCTACCCTCCTCCATGTGTGCGCACTTTTTCAGCACTTTTCATCGCCACCAATGCATTGTACGCCGACACCCTTTCTCGCTGGAACGAAAAACCCAGCAGTTTGTACTCTTATTGCATCGCACAATGTCTCTAATCCTCATCTTTTTGCGGTTTTGTGCTTGCTTATACTTATGATACTTGCCCGCATCATTGATTTACTCGGTTGTTTGTCTTTCTACCCCGAACCTGGAATCAGCTCTCCCCCCTGTTTTTATGTGTGTATGTCAATGATGATAGAGAAAGGCAAGATACGAGAGCGACGGCGTGTGCCAGTTTCCAATGTCAATACGTGGGGGAGTCTCTGAAGGATCGCGTCCCTTTTGACGAACGGAGCTTCGGTGGTTGTCATGCGCGTCAACGGTACGTCACCTGGATATTCATCATTGCTATAACCTTCTCCGGCTCGTATTATTGCAGAAGCAAAACAATGGTCGCCTAAGCATATCTCATGCTGCACACCGCGGTATGCCCTAACTTGTATTGAATGCGGAACGATATGATCGATGTTCTAAGGTGCCACACCCACACCCGAATGGAGACGTGCCAAGTGGCGCAGATCTGGATCTGATGGTGCATAATACCGAGGTTGTTAGTTGGCTTGCACCGCAGACTGTTTGCCTGGTACAGTATAATGCCTTATGAAAGGCCTACGTAGGGTTCCACAATCATTGCCTCATCAGAATGACCAAACGGGTACACGGACTGCGCTGCCGGGATTTTCTTGGGGCAGCCGATTACTCGTTGAATATTGATAACTTACATCTTGCGTTCTTGTGGCCCGAGCGCTTTCATTTCGCTTAGTGCCCACGATAAGTGAAATACAGTGGTAGGGCGTCCCGCAAGTAAATGACTCCAACATTGTCTTTGTGGATGTCTGGCGCAACCCCGATACGCTTTACGTCCAACTAATCTAAAATGGTTACGTGGCGCAGTTTCATAAGTTTCATAACGTGACCCGCTGCGCGGCATGCTTCGGCCGGTCCCGAGCCAATGCTCGGCCGAAGCCGTCAAAACTCTTTTCAACCGTAGTTCAGCCCGCGGACAGTGAAACGCACCAGTTTTACGGAGAGTAAATATTAATGATAGAAACTAGAAGAAAACGTGCTGAAGGGAAATAGAAACCGAGTCGAGCGTCGACGTCATGGGCAGGGCGGGATAACGGGCCGCGTTGCTCTGAGGAAAATGACTCGAAATTTGTTGAATTGAAAAGAGCAAGAGCCAGAGCCAAGAGCAACGTCCAAAAGTTTCAACTTTTTATTCATCCACTCAGACAATGTGTCCCCACCTAAACGGTGACAAGCTTCCTAATGATGTTCAGGATATGGTTGCGATCGAAGGCAAACAGAACGGCCTCAATGGCAACACCCACCGCAATGGCCATGGTACGAACGGGCACTCATCTACCGCCCACCAGCGCAACCCCTACGCCCCAAGGGCGTCCGATTTCCTGAACAACGTTTCAAACTTTAAAATTATAGAGAGCACTCTCCGAGGTCTCTGCTTTTCTCGTCATTTGTGAGACCTTCCTCTTCGGCTGACACACACGCATATACACACAGAGGGAGAGCAGTTTGCCAATGCATTTTTTGACACCGAGACCAAGATCGCTATCGCTAAGGCCCTCGACAAGTTCGGCGTCGAGTATCTCGAGCTGACCTCGCCAGCAGCTTCTGAGCAGTCACGACGTGATTGCGAAGCCATCTGCAAGCTCGGTCTCAAGGCCAAAATCCTCACCCACATCCGTTGCCATATGGACGACGCGCGCATAGCAGTCGAGACCGGCGTGGATGGCGTAGACGTCGTCATCGGCACGTCGTCCTTCCTTCGTGAATTTTCTCATGGCAAGGACATGACCTACATCACCAAGACCGCGATCGAGGTCATCAACTTTGTAAAGTCCAAGGGCATCGAAGTCCGCTTCTCGACCGAAGATTCCTTCCGCTCCGATCTCGTCGACCTCCTCTCCATTTACCAAACCGTTGACAAAATCGGCGTCAACCGCGTCGGCATTGCTGACACCGTCGGTTGTGCAAACCCTCGACAGGTCTATGAACTCGTGCGGACCCTCCGTGGTGTCGTTGGCTGTGATATCGAAATTCACTTGCACAACGACACTGGAATGGCCATCGCCAACGCATATACTGCCCTCGAGGCGGGTGCAACCCACATCGACACATGTACGTTTTGTTTTTTACTCTCACACCCGCCAACTGAAGGTATCCTTTCTACCGCAGCCGTCCTCGGCATAGGCGAGCGCGTTGGCATCACTCCCCTAGGTGGCCTCGTCGCGTGCTTATACGCTGCCGACCCTGACTACGTCAAGTCCAAATACAATCTGGCGATGTTGCGTGAGATTGAAAACCTCGTCGCCGAAGCCGTCGAAGTCAACGTGCCATTCTCAAACCCAATCACGTACGTCTCTTTCCCTCCGCTTGGAACCTTCCATTTATGAATGATGCACATTTTGCAGTGGTTACGTCGCATTCACGCACAAGGCTGGTATCCACGCCAAAGCAATCCTCAACAACCCATCCACATACGAAATCCTCAAACCAGAGGATTTTGGCCTGAAGCGCTACGTATCCATCGGACACCGCCTGACCGGCTGGAACGCCGTCAAATCGCGCGTCGAACAGCTCGGGCTCGAACTTACAGACGAGGAGATCAAGGATGCCACCGCCAAGATCAAGGAACTCGCAGACGTGCGCACCCAGTCCATGGACGACGTCGACTCGCTCTTGCGTGTATACCATTCCGGAATTCAGTCTGGCGCACTGGAAGTTGGGCAGAAGGAAGCCCTCGACAGATTGCTTCGGGAACATCGCCTGGCGCAGCTTGCTGCGGCGTGATAATATTGTCTGCCCTGTCGCAATTGTACCTTGAAAAGAGAAAAAAAAAAAAAAAGCTGGCGTTCAGTTAGCACCTGGTATGAGATCACCCTTCGTGTAGATGTAGGCGAGCAAAATGTCGAGCAATCCATTCTTGTACAAGTATCATTCTTTCTTTTTTGTTATCCTTTTTTTGGAGCCTGCAAAATATCTCAACGAGCTGCTCTTCCCTTTGTAAGGAGGCGTTTCCTCCTTATTGAGTTCGAGACAGGTAACGCCTGTCCCTCGTGAAAGAGAGAGAGGGGGGGGACTAAAAAAAAGGAAAGAAATCGAACGCGGTCGTGTAGGCTGGAGGCCGTTTGCTCCGCCTGCGGCTTAGTCGTCTCTGGTGTTGAGAACAATTGGGGTCCGTTTGCCCCGTGGCATTGTCTGTGCCAAGTCTCTTTTCATTACGGGTACTGTAGGTTTTATATAGTCATTGAGTTAGCGAGTGAGATCCAAAATGGGAGAAAGTACAGTAGCTATATTTGGTTTAGTAGTAAGGAGGGGGTATAGTAGTCCGAAATGCGTCGTTTTGCACGCAGTTGCGAGGCTCTCATTACACCTTCATGTTTAGGCCAGGGCAAGTACACCCACCCCTCGATTGGTAGTCTTGTGTCGTTCGGTGCTTCTATTCATCTCGCCGAAATCAAGCAATTTGACGTAAGTCCCAGTCACCCTCGGTCTCTTTGTCACCATATTTCCTATCTTTGAGCAGTGCCCTTTGTTGATTGTGAACATGTTATGCTTAGCACGCTTTAGCAAGAGTAGGGGTGATCCTTCCACATTTTACATAGTTCTGTATAATAAGGTATGAGAGCAACACACGTGAGGTAACACAACAATTTTTGCAAGATATTCAAGTTGTCTAACTCGTTAGTAATACAGATTTAACACCTGACGGACAAAGCAAAGGGAGATGGGGTTAGAGGTGCTACAGTTTGGCGGTATGGATGTGCAGGGGGGAATAGGTATAAATTAAGCAGCACACGAAGGTGTAAGTAATTGGGAATTAGTGAAGAGAGACTTATCTCTGTCCCACTTGACGTTACGCGCGCGAGCAGGCGAGAGGGAAAACTAGAAGCGAACAGACAAAGCATCTTAGTGTCATGTGATGCCAAGTCTTCCGAACATCTCTGACAACGTCTTGAACGCAACTGGTTTCACGAGACTAGCCATGCGAGTGTCAACGTATTGGCCAGACGAACTTTTTGTAAATACTTACTAGCCGTCGACGCCTGCCTCAAATGCCTTCCGCTTGTCCTCTAGTGATGACATTCCTGTGAGAGCGAGGATGTAAGACGATTTTTGTCCCCTTGAAGCTTCGATCTTCCTAATTTGCGTAGTGGCACCGTATCCTATCAAACGTACTTCACGGGACTGGGGCGGATGGGAGATCAAAGTATACCTACCGTCCAATATTGGCATGGACAAATCGAGTAATATGACACTGATAAAGTAAAGTGGTAAAGTGGTCAGATGTTTCAAGAGAGGGGGGGGAGGAACATACTCGAAGTGACTGTCGGCCTCAAATATGCGGACTCCTTCATGTCCGTCTACGGCCTCACAAAACTCATATCCCTGCAGAGAAACGGTGGCTAGAACGAACCATCCAGACAAGAAATGAAATGTTCAACAAACCTTGTTAGATAACCATCGAGTTCTGGGCGTCCCACGTACGTCAACGTGGGCGGCCACATCTCCTTAAGGGGGGAAATGGCTTACAGAAGATTTCGCAATATGCTGTTGTCCTCAACAACGAGAACCCGAATATTCTTTCTCGAACCCAGGGCTCCGACAGACGACTTCAGCAGCGAACCCCCCGTGTCGCCCACAGGAATCGTGGGGCTACTCGTGGTGATCTGCGAGTGACTGAGGGAACGCACGCGGCTTGGCGGAGTTTCGTCCTGTGAAATATCGTCCTCCTCGTCATGTACAAGCATTCTGTTCCAAGATGACACAGGGTGGACCGTGATAGACCGGGGACCAAGGGAAGGACGAGGCACGTCGGAATGCCCTGCTGCAGACCCTGGTTCTTCTGAATTGCGCCTCATTACGCCAGTCAGGTGGTGGGATGGAGAGGATACGTAGGAGTTGCTTAGTTGCGATGAGGCATCCGGTATGGGTGACGAACGACGGCTAATTTTGAGTGCATGCATGCAAAGCTTCAGTGCATGACGCAGTCGCGACGGACCACCAGGCTTGTACAAGATGCGGCAAAAACCGCCTAGCCGCTCAAACTCGGTGACTGTCGCAGTAAGGTGCCTGTCCCCACGGTTAACTGTAAGGAGGATAAATGGTCGACGTATTTCCCGTTGCTCGATGGCTAGTTGCAGCGCAGACAAATCCTCATTGGCGATGACAATGTCCCCTAGAGACCCAGGGGGCGAAGTTTGGAAGCCCCACCACGATACGAGATAGTGAGTGAGTACTCTGCAGAGAAGCTGCACACCACGATGATGATCTTCGAAGCCGAGTAGGCTGGTCTTAACGGCAAGATCACGATTTTGATTCAATGTCTCAAACACTTTCTGTGGCGGTTCGTCTTCTTCCACAATCTCGGCGGAGAATGTGACCTTGATCTCCGTTCCCACACTCTCGGCACTCCAAACATCAACCTTACCCTCAACACCTTTGGATTGCACAATGCTGTTGACAATCGCTAGCCCAAGCCCTGTGCCTGTCTGCATCGGGTTCTCCTGGGAGAAAGGATGAAACAATTGGTTCTGACAAATAATCTCAATATCTCGCTTGCTCCTGTCAGACCATCTGAGTTCTCACCTTGAGAAAATCTTGACTGATTCCCTAATTGGCCCACGCTATTATAAATATAATCCCCTTTCAGCAATAATTAGCACCGACCTTGCCGGTGTCAACTACCACTAGTTCGAGCTTGACCTTGTTTGGAGGTACGTCCGGTGTGCGTGGCAGTTGACGAATAATTACGTGCACAAAGCCGTCCTGTCAAATTTATTCAGACAGACGGTGAGGGGGAGCGTCTAACAGAGAAACAAACTGTGGTGAACTTGAGACTATTACCAAACACGTTCATTAACACCCTTCGGATACCGCCCTTTTCGAGCTTGAGAATCCAGCCCTGGATACATATATCAGAGCTGTAGGAAGGGCTGATGGTGCGAGACAACGACGCGCCATTTCAACTGCTTACCTCCTCGCGGTCGCCGATTTCAATGACGATTTCTACCAACTTCTTGCTGCTGCCGTCCTGTCTGGGGGGCGCATACAAACTACCAATTTCTGATTCTTGTTGTCGTGTAAGCATGCGTGCGCGATGCCCAATCCAAGATCCCTCCACAGCCTCTTCTATCAGTTGCAAAACGTCGATTCTGGAAAAAGAGTATGAAAGAAGGGGATTCAGATTCCGTCATTACGATGGACACCCTACGCGAAACACACACTTTGTAGTACGGATGACGTGTTCTACACCACCCGCCTTTGCGTTCCCGCTAAGTTTCGTAAAATCAAGTACATGGTTCACCGTCTCGACGAGAGACGTGCCACACGCTTGCACTGTCTGTAGAAAGGACGACTGGGCGTGATTCAACTGTGTGTCAGCGAGCAGCTCTGCTGCTGCCAAAATGCCATGTAGAGGAGTGCGCAGCTCATGTGAGATGCTAAGAAAGACGCGCACAAGAGAGTTAAACAGAGCTAGTGCTTTAGGAGAAGAGGCTTAAAACCCACTTAGATATGAACAAGCTCTTCGCTTTATCTGCAAGCGTCATCCGTCGTTTGAGCACAGCAGATAGGATAATCACACCTGGATGAAATACCACCGCTACATAAGCTGAATGCAATTTGGGATTTCATGACAACGCACCAATAGCACGCAAGTAGGATAGTTCGTGGCCCTCAAGCTGTAAATACCACGTTAGGAGGCACCTCTCACTCGTGAGAGGTCGACACGACCACCCACGTAACGTCTGCCGTGTTCCGACGAGTTGTATGCACAAAGCATAGCGAACGGACGTTTGTCGATGTTGAAAATTGGTACACCTATTGGCCCGTTATACCACATCAAGCCTCATTTTCCACGCAGCCGTCGTACTCACACAACGCGTACTGAGTCCCATTTGGCACGAACGGGCGGAGAGGAGGAGGTACCACAGTCTCGAACACCCGACCATCGGGATATTGCAGAAACATATCCCCAATGCGAACGCAAGCATCACCTTGAAGTTGATGCGTCGTTGTGCCCTCCGCGCTGTGCACGATCAGTGACATGACAGCTTCAGCTCCCACCGTCTCGAGCACTTCCCCGTGCGACATGTCCATAACGAGCGCGCCTTCGACGTCTAACGTCTTTTTTACAAGCTTTGCTGCGCGTTGATAGACCCTGTCCATTGAAAGTGTGTTCTTCACTGGCGGCCTCGCTTCTCCGTCTTGACTTGCCTCTGAATCGATCTCGAGGCATTCGCGCGTGAACTGCTCCATCTGTAACCGCCAATCGTAACCCGAGCACAATGGTATGCTCCGACCGACAAAAACGCCACTTACCGAGGTTTGTATGCGGTCGCGTATTCGAAGCTGGATCTTATCCCGCCATAATTCCATTTCGCGCATTGCAATTGCCTATGTCAGTCAGTGAATCATGGGTTCCGATAAAACAATATAGGGATTGCCACCCACAGCAAACTCCTTGAGGGTATGACGCTGCCGAGGACTGAACTCGGCTCGCGGCGCATCGTCCATGATAGCGAGAGTGCCGACATTATATCCCTCCTGTGAGCGCAACGGGGCGCCTGCATAGAAGCGAACGTGTGGTGGCCCAATGACCAGTGGCTAAATTATCAACGAGAAATGGTTAACGGTTTGTATTGGAGTCGGTATTCGTCTCACATTCTTTGCAAAGCGCCAGTCCGAGTGGGTATCGAGAACGACCATCGGTTCGTCGCCGCTGAGACCAGGTGAATACACAACTACAAAGAGAAGGACCCTAAGTCGTACCGCTGCAAAATTACGTGGGCACATATAGAGCTCGACCGAGGAAAAAACGTCGAAGATGCCCAACCAGCTACAAATACATCTGTCACATCTGCCGCAAGTAATCAGGGCGGGCATACTCACAGGCTGACTTCATCCATCTGCGAGGACAATCAGTAATTCTTTTAAAACCCCGCGAGGCGAAAGACATACTGCTCATCCCCATCGACTAGGCCTATAATAACGGTCTTTGTACTAAATACCAACTTGGTGAGGTGCTCTATCCTTTCAAAATTGGTATCCGGTCCTGTCTTCCATATGTTGAATTGATACAGGGCACGGCAGCGCTCAAATTCATCGGGTGGGTCCGGTGGCGCAAGGTAACCAAGCTCGAGGAAAGTAGCTTCCTCTTTAAGCGCCCGCCCCGCGCCCGCGTCCGCCGCGCGCGTCGGAGGCGATACCTCAACTGAAGACCCCGGTATCGTACTAGGAAAAGGGGCGGACATCTTTCGCGTAGTATTTAAGGGGTGCGGGGCAGCAGAAACCGACTGTATGGGTTCAGATATATGTTGCGTCTGTTTGAGCAAGTCCCGCCGTCGTCGTGGCGGATTGGCATCAGCCGTCACCGGCTCTGGTGACAATGACAATGCCGCGCCAAAGTAGTCGTCACTGTGCTCATTGAAGGGCCTTAAGGGCGCAGATGCGGGCGTGACATATGGTGGCGACATCGTCAGACCCGATGCGCTCGGGAGTTCAGGTTCGGTATCAGAGCTATCTGCAGTTGGAGGTGTCGAAGGAGGGCTGCCTTGGATCGAGCTAAGTGTGGATGATGCCTGCGCAGTCCCGTCGACGTCAATGGTACCTTCCCAAAAACTTCCGAGCCGCTGCCGATGGCGAGGAGATTGTGGCCCTAATGTACCGTCAGGTGGGTACGAGCCCGGAATTACCGTGCGGGCATTCCGAAATGGGTCCGTTAACTCGTGTTCAGGAGAAGGCAAAGCCAGAGGCGCTATATTAACTCGTGCGGCGGCCCAGCGCATAGCAGCCGCAGTAGTCGTAGCATCTGTGAGCGGCACAACTGGGACCGGTGTTGATGCTGGGGAGGGAGACTCAATGATAAGGCGCGTCCCAGTGGTTCGAGTATCAGCAAAAGAATTGCGGAGACGGTGCGGTATAGACGATGTAATGCTGGAAGTCGAGTTCCGGGTCGTTGAAGGCGCGCGCATGAAAAGAGGAGATCCAGGAGTGGGCGGTGTTGGCGTCGTCGTTTCTGAAGAAGGACTGCTCGTCTGAGGTGGAGTATCATCCCTCCTTAGCGGAGGAGTGGAGGCGTTAGATGCACGAGGGAAAGAAGCGCCTTGCGAGGTGCTCAGCGATGGTACAGCAACAGTGGTGCCAGCATTCCCTAATGGGGAGATAGAGAATATACGTGATTCTGGTGACTCGTTAGGTGATGAACTGCCCAGAGCGAGCGTCTGATTTTGGAGCCCGAAACAAGAGCGGGGAAGGGATGGTGTCTTGTGAGGATCCCAACGACCCAAGGCGTAGGCGGTAATGAAACTGGCCCAATCGTATTCAGATGGCTCGGTTTTAGCCGAGGCGTCGATGTCTATGGGGGATGCCATGTCAAGCGCACGGGGGAGACTGGCTGACGATCATTACATCGTCCGGAAAGGGTAATTACAAAATCAGTACGCGGAATCGATCAATTCCCCCAATGGCCGACAGGGTGGGGGCTTGGAAGGAAGTGATACACACCGGAATCTGATCTCTTCTGTAATTCGTCGCGCAAATTCAAGAGAGACTGGTGGTAGGAGGACTTGGGACGTAAGCCTTTGTATGGGGAATCCGAGGCTAAATCAAGATCGCGACGCGAGGACACACGGTGAAGAGATTTGGAAGAAGTAGAAACAGACAGGAGGGGTTCAAAGGGAGTGCTGCCTTGGCTTTGAGGTGAAGGTGAATCGACTGTGGTGGGACTCAAGGGGAGAGAGGAAGTAGCTGGAGAACGTTGCACGCGACGAGGAGCACGCTTTTGAGTAACGAAAGGGGCATCCCCAGGGAAGGAGGAGAGAGGGATATGGACTGTCGAAGGTACCGTGTTGCGGTCTCGGTCTAGATCCATTATCTGTGGGGCCGAAGTTTGTTCAAGTTGGCGTCCATGTTCTTGCTGCATCTGGCTAGTGGTGTGTATGTATTGTATGTACTCCGAGTCTTTGTAGTTGTAATTCTTCTCTCTTCTCTTTCTTTTAAGAGGCCATGAGTCGGAATCTCGCTACGAGTTGTTATACACGTTCCTGTACCGGGCGTGTTCGCTGGCCGTGGCGTGGCAGACGATGGAAATCAGGTCCGCCCTTTCCCGAGTCTTACTCCACAGTCCAGTGACGTCACTTCCTCATTTGACTTTTATGGCAAGGGCAAACCCCCTTTCCTTTTCTCTATTTTCAAATCTGCCACTACTCCTACTCCTATAGCTGTAGCCCTATCACTAATGTACTCCACATATACACCGGTAATATGATGTTATCGTTCTGTCCAGATACAGCCTCCAGTACAGACCCAAGTCCGATGATTACCCCATACCGCACAATCTTGCAGAAATTTATGGCCATGTCAGCAGCTGCCATCATCAGTCAATCCGTAGCGAGCTTACCGAGAACTCTTCTATCAACCCACAAACCCGTAACGCCCACGCAAACGCCACGATCGAAAACGTAAATCCGATGCTCCCTTCTACCGTCTTGGATGTCGTAGGTGACCATTTGTATCGCCCCACTCGTTTGCCAACCAAGGACGCCTGGACCCGTCGTAATCAGTGCCCCATGCTATGAGAATATCTCTCTTCTGAATCGAAACTCACGACAGCATCTCCAACTCCAACGGTCAAAATTCCCGTGTACATCAGCAAACGGGAAGGCCTGCAGCACGTTTCCGGTTAGTGAACATCCACATTACCGAACAGCAGGTATGTCCCAAGAGGAAACCACGCTTACGCTTCGAACCACAATGCACCCGCGCACCCAGTCAGCAGGTAAAAGTGACTCAGGATGGCCGTACCGCTGTCTTTCGAGTCCAGAAATTCGCTCATAAACACATGCAACGTGGCCCCTAACGGGTACAGTGCAAAGTACCGCACGTACTCCGCAAATACGAACAGCGCAAAGGCCGCGCTGAACGCCAGGTGCGTGAATGCCGGATCTGCGGCCACCCCAGGAACGAACATGACCACGGCGAGCGCGTGGAAAAATTTTCGTCGCGCGTTCAGGCTCAGAGTTGGCACGCGCCGATCCGCAGCGTCAAGCCATTCACTGGCGCCGAGCCCAAGGTCCGTCGGGAGGCTTGGGATCGCCATAGTAGGGAACATCGCTGAGACTGCCGAAGACGGAAGCGACGACGACGCTAGTCCCAACGACCCTGAAACCGGCGTCGTTGACTCACTCCCTGGTGGCGTGGCGGCGCTTCCATCTATCACTGGTTCGTTCCCCGTGGGCAGTCGCGGCCGGAATCGACGTGAGCGTGCCATCTGCCGAGACCATCCCCAGACGCTGATAATGACAAGTACGGCCCAATACCCCAGAAGAGCAGGACGAGTCCAGGGATACGGGCCTTCGAGCAGCCAAAGGACAACCCACAACCAAGGGTCACGCCCACCAAGGAGCCACTGAACCCACGTGCCGATCAGCCCACCAATGACGAGCGCGGCGCCGAGATAAAATCCGACCGCGAGAGCGCGCCGGTGTACCTGCTTCTCGTGCGGGAATCTCAGACGGCGTACAGGCCGCTGCGCGATATGCCGGGACAGCGTGAGTAATGGTAATAAGAGGAAGCCTGTCAGCAGCGACCCGGGAATGAGAGCCAACTGATAGATAAGCAATGGTGTAGGCATGCGATATGTCTTGATATAAAGTGTCGTAATGGGCCATATCTATTTCGTGGGAAGTCGGGACACGTGGCGTTAGCCACGGTGCGTGTGCACGCAGCCAGAAGTAAGGCGTACCTTCGCGACGGTTAGGTTGACCAATTCTGTGAATAGCCCCGTGGCGCCAAATACCACCACGCCAACCTCTCCGAGCGTGAAACCACGATGGCCGAGCCGGACGGCGACGTACAAAGAAAACTGATAAAAGATGGAACTAGACGCGATCTCCCAGTATGACATGTCTGGAAATATGTTTCGGATCTTCAAATGGGGGAAAGACAACTCGTGGCTTACGTTTCCACAGGCCGACCCGCCCGCGATCGAGGGCAAAGCGCAATCCAAGAAGAAACGCGCAAACAATGTACGTGAAACCAATATACAGCCACGCTTTGCGTGCCTCGCTACGGGGGACAGAAGCACGCTCCCCTTCGGAAACTTTGCGCTTCTTGCGATGGTGCCACTCAAACCAGTGCGACGCATATACATGGATAAGCAAGACTGTGGAACAAAGCGTGCTCAGGTCCACTGCGCTGCGGCGTGAGAACACAAGCGCTTGGAGTGGTGTCAGAGAAGTTTCATTGCTGAAACGCCAGGGGTCCTCGATATGCCAAAATGGTGTTTGAGAGATGCCGTCGGGCGGCATTTCAAACTTGAGAGCTACGTAATACAAAGAAGTCGTGATCAGCGGACCAAGAATGAGGCCGCTGGTAAGTCCATCGTCAGATGAGGTCCTAAACAGAAATGTCAATTGGAATAAATGGAAACAGTTTCAAATTGACCTGTAATTCTTGGGCACGGTCATCCATACATATCCCCGGTTTTCGGAGATAGGTAGGCTGATAGTTGGAGTGCCACGACGGGGTACGCGTGATTCTTGTAGGCGAGAATTTGGGGGTGGGTCGGGCGGTGCCGAGTCTATTGTGCTGGGAGATGGGGTGATTCGTGTACAGGAAGAGTGATTCCAAACCAAGTAAGTAAAGGAGGCAAAGATAACGGCATAGAGCTCTAACATAAACATGATCGGCATGCGACGCGCTCCAAAAACAAACAAGCGTACCGATGGGCAGCCCATGATCGGATGGCGAAGAGGTAGAGAGGGATTGTTGTAATTTTTGTGCTGCGCAGGCAAGCGCTAACATCAGGATAGCGCCCTCCGCAGCAAGTTTCCCATCTATGGAAAGCTTATATTCCCAGGGTGTCATCCAGAAAGAGACCCTTATGGTGAGTGTCCCTGGTAGGACAAAACCAGTAGGTCCGACACTACGGGCCCGGAGGAAGGAAGTGGGGGAAGGAGGAGCAGGTTGGGGCATGATCCCGTTCAAGACGAGAGAATGCGGTGCCGGCGAGCGAGAACGCGTAAACGTGCGCCGACTAAGCGTACTGGTACGGCTGTTGACGTCCGAGCTTGAGATGAGAGGCGCAGGGCTTGGCGCACGTGGGGACTTTCTGTTGTTGGTGTCCCCCCCTCTATTGCGCGTCTCGGCGCTAATAGAACCGCGTCTCTCAACAACAGTACGCGTGTCGTCGTCGGTGTCATCGTCGTCGGTGCTCATCCCAGACGCGGAACTGGTAAATGCATCGTCAGCAACAATCTCATCCGCCGCCTCAAGCTGCTGCAAGTACTAAAACACTAAGGTACAGCCGTACAGTAAGATAAACCTTCTCTTCTCATGCCCAGAAAACGTTTTTGGGGTAGCCGCGCATGACGACAAAAAGGGGAATGTCAACCTCGTGTGAATGCGCGACTCACCTGGAAGAGCCGCCTTGGTAACTCGTGCTCCAATCATGCGTCGGCGGTGCGTGCACCGCCGTTGTCGCACCAAACGAGCCAGGACGGCGCCGTCCCACACGCATGGCGGTGTGACCTTTGCGCGTGTTGACGTCCCAGCGCGGAGTGGCCAGTTTAGCTTGTGGGGATGATAGAGAAGGCTCGAGTGCAGTAAGTTAGGAATCGTTGCCCAGTACTTCAATGCTACCGACGTCCGATGTGTTGAGAGGTGGTCGTTGGTGGTCGTTGAAGTAGGGCTATAGCACTATGGGGTTTCGCTCGGCCAACAAATCGCACAGACGCCCGTTATTCGGTCCAGGTATACAGTGACCGAGGACCGAGCTACGGTATGGAGGGAGGGGGAAGATGGCCGGGCATCCGGCCCGCCAATTATTTTAAGGGATAAGGATAAGTAGCTTATTCGTGAGGTAAAAGTAGCAATCATGCAGGGCGTTCAGTCCAGTCCAGCAAAAATGCGCTGAAGGATGTCTATTGAGCCATAGCTAAAGGGTGGATTCAACAATGGGGACGGGAGGTTGGGTGTCCCTTTTCTGGTATGGCTTACTGAAATGATCTAACTTATGACAGGCCCGCTGCCGCGTCTATCCTAGTCTGTCTACTCAGTTTCTCATCAGACGCACGAGGCAAGACCTCAGTCCGAAACGTATTTGTTGCCATTTACCACTTTCGTTGACAATAGAACTATTGGGGAAGGGTCAGGTAAGACCATGTGCACACGGTTCTTGCCCCTCTCCCCCTAACATTTCCGCCGTCAGCCAATGGCGAGGCACGTGTCCGTGCGTGCCCGTACACGATGCGCGTGGGAACAACTTTGTTCTAGTCAGTATGACTACATTGAGATGTACGCCCCTGACGTAGCAACTTGCATCAGAAGAAAAAGGGGCGCCATGGTCACTGAAGGGACGTTGGCAGCATTGCTTCTGGTGTCATGTCTCCAGGAATCCGGTCTCGCCGGGAACGCCGTAATCGTATCCGGAATCTTCTTTTAATTGCAAGTGGAAGAGGATGTCTCCCGTTGCATCACAAGGGCCACAAATACCGGCGCCCGCCCGACGCGTGAACTCTATCGGGGAATGATTCCCCCAACCCCAAGATTGTCCACGCCAACGAAGGGAGTCCTGGTCGTTCCTTGCACTGCCCCACCAAGTGAGCCAGAATGGCCCGATAGTTCGACAAATTGGGCGCCCCTCGGTATTTAGATGGATCACCTGAGATAAATGCTGTCTGCCTACCTGTTTATCTACAGTGTGCAGTACAAAGCAAGCGGAGCCTGCGGAGGTCATTGCGCGTAACATGCGCCAGCTACAGTATGAAGAGTGAAGAGACGAAACAATAACAATACAGTACTGATACTGATAAGGTAACTTCAACGCGATCGGGTGCAGAAGGCGAAATAGGTTTAGTATCGCAATTTGCCGTGATTACAGG